>JYFJ02008493.1:0-12337 GCA_000934665.2 Catajapyx aquilonaris
ACCTACGATTTTTCCCCACCCCCTCGTGCGCGCTTGACCCACCCTGAAACACCCTGTATAAGGGGAAAAAAAAAAAGGAGAGAATGGTAGTCTAGTGTCTATGCTACTGGCCAGCCAAGCGGGAAGTCCAGGGTTCAAATCCCTTCACGTTCCACTTATCACCCAACATGTCTGGGCAGACTGCAGCCCCTCCTTTGGAAACCTTCCTCCCTCCCTATTTCAGCAAGATAAACAATGAAAAATAAAGGTCTAATTGCGATACATCCCACAAGGGTGAGAGCACTACCCAATTATTATTTTATCTGTATTTCTGTAGTAAGGAAGATTTTCTTAAAAATTCCTATGTGAATGACAGCAACTTTTCTTTTGCAGTTGTAAGCAAAAAAAGTAATCATTTCATACATAGACATGTAGCCAATGTTACATGCTTTATTTCTGTGGACATGAAATATTATGCTATTTATTTAATGCTATGCTATTTCTGCAATGTAATTACAAATTTTAGATACGGTTTTCTGACATGATTTTCAGCCCTCCTTCCTCAATCCAGACACATTTTCAGAGAAATATGTCTATATATAAGTAAGAAAAAATTAATTTCAAGTTAAATGCATGAACCCAATATGAGTGGGAGAGACAAGTGAAGGCACAGAAAGAAAAAAAATTAATCTCAAAAAAGATTATGAGATTTTTAACCTTTTCAGTCAGGGAAAGTCCAAATATAGGCAGTCACAGTTTAAGTTTCCTATCGGGTCCTTATCGTTCACCTTTGGCTGATTCGAGTCACAACAAAATCTAACTCCAGCATCATAATCAGCAAGGCCAAAGCTGCCAAATGGGCAGCGCTAATAGTCTCACAGCTTGCCCATGTCACTCGACTACTCTCACTATTAGGAAATTATAACCACTCTGACATATAATAATAATAATAATAATAATAATAATAATAATAATAATAATAATAATAATAATAATAATAATAACAACAACAACAACAATATTTATTTACCTTCCTGCCTCCAAACGCAGGGAGGGACAACTCAGATATCCAATACCCTTTTATCTTACCATATTAAATACATGTCCAACATTTAATGTGTACATCTCACTGTATCTCAATTCCATTAACAATTGTGCACCCAGTCTGCTATGTAAGAAAAAAAATAAAAAAGTACAAGCAATTGCTCATCCGTGGGGTTCAACAATGCCCTTGATAGATTATCCCTGTCGAATTCTGCCTCCCTCACCTTCCCTCTCCCCCCTTCAAACAATTTACACTCCCACCATAAATGGAACCAATCGCCTTTATTGCCGCGATAACATAAACTGCAGTTCTCTTCAGGCACGATAGTGATTTTCCTGTCTTTTCCCAATGGCATCCATCTCGCTCCCAATCTTAGGCAAGCTAGCATTCTTGTTAGATTAATCGGTCGAGTTGCCGTTATGTAGTGGGCCATCATGTGTCTATTCTCAGCGTATAATCCAATTTTACTACAATTTATTTTTGAGAGTTTTAACTTATTAATATCATTCACGACCTCCATATCTTTCATGGTTTGCTGCAGACTAACTAACTTACTTGTCCAATTGATGTCCAATATTAAACCATTTTCAACCAATTGCCCAAACCTACGTAATTCCTTATCGAGTTGTCTTACCCAGTTGTAATTTGGGGCTGCATCTTTCTGGTAAATCAGATAATTTAATGCACGGTGTGGCAACCTAATATTGTCCATCTCCATGATTCTTTTGAGGAATCTTAATGCCAATATCACTATCCGATTTCTTAGTGGCTGACGCCCTGTCTCCAGCCGGAGGAGATAATTTGCTGTGCTTCTCCCAGATGCCAGCATTTTTTTTTTATAAACAAAGATTGCGCTCTTTCGAGTCCTTCTAAGAAGTTCAGGCTCCAGATTGGTGCTGCATATGTACCTGTTGCTAAGACTGTGGCGTCCAGAAATTTTAAGGAGGCCACTATGTTTGGTAATTTCGCGTTCTGCAATGTTGGCCAAATTGAGTTCAATGATGCTCCACTGGTTTTTCCTAGCCTATCAGCCAGGGCATTATTAAATAATCCCAACGAAGCGTATTTAATTCCTAGGTAAGTATATGATGGTACAACCTCGATCCGCGTATTATTAACATAGAACTCATTTTTTGGGGAGACGTAACCCCCTTTCCTAAAAATCACCATTTTGGTTTTAGCAATAACCACTCTGACTTATCGACTTGCAATGAATAGCATATGTACACCCATATTATACGTTACACTGGATTCAACATGCTATCAGAAATCATAAAATTCTATCATTTGGATGATGTTATGCAATAGGCTAATGGGTCAACCCACAAAAATGTCGAAATTGAGTTAAGCCAAGGAACATACACCCAAAGGATAGCACTTCATTCAGTTAAAAACTGAAAATCAAGGTGGCGAAATCTGCATACTTCTGCCACAAATGACCGAAAAGTTAACTAACATGCAAGGTGTTGTGAAATAATAATTTGTCAACCCACAAAAATGTCAAAATTGAGCTAAGCCCATAAACATACAGGGTGAAGGACGGGTTCGATCCCAGCCCGGGGACACCCCCTTCATCCCGTGCAGAGTTCAGGGTCACCTCTGGCTTCATCTCGGGTGGTATATCCTACAGACTAAACCACCCGGGGGAGTTCACTAAAAATGGCCACAGCGTCAGATTCACTGCACTTTGCACATCCCCTCCTGTCATCCTGCCCGTGGGCCTGGGCGCTTCAAAAATAGGATTCCCAAAAATTGTATTCCATCAAAATAAAGGTCTGGCAGAAGGCCCCTCTGGGGCTAGCCGAATACCCAATCAATAATAATAATAATAATAATAATAATAATAATAATAATAATAATAATAATAATAACAATAATAATAATAATAATAATTATTATTATTATTATTATTATTATTATTATTATTATTATTATTGTTATTATTATTATTATACAGGGTGACGGGAAACTTGCGGATAATCGCCAGGTAGACTGATAGTACTTACAAAACTAATATAGGGACGTGCAAGTAGTTTTGGGAGCCATTATGTAGTTAATGCGTACGGCGCCATCATAGTTTCCTGACGTCACATCCGTTCTGCCAGCTCCTATGAAGCACAAGTGAGTTCAATGGCCTCTAGTCCCTTGCCTTGGTCCCCTAACACATCGTCCATGTGCAAAAAGCGACCAAATCCTGTCAGAGTAAGAATCCTGGTATGACACCCATGCACCTTGTCGATTTAGCTCATATTCAACCATCCGGCCTTCTACACTTTAAGGGTGCTACCTGGCTACCTGGTGATTGTCCACGAGTTTCCCTTCACCCTGTATAATGTGTTCAGAGCTTCAGTCATGGCAAGGAATATGTTTTGAATGTGTGTGTGAGAGAGAGAGAGAAGTTGCCAACCGAGGCAAAAAATGTTTTAAAAATAAGGTGGCATCTCTGACATGGTTAATTCCCACAATAGTAGGCTTGTTTAATATCAATATGCAGGGTGTCTCAACTTTTTTGTCCGAACAGTTATTGGAAATATTGCACTATAAGCTGCTACTTTGTAAGCAGTGACTTGCAACTGGTTTGTCGGAGGAATGGAGAATACTCCCTGCGAATCTTAGGTTGAAGTGGCATACACTGCTTACAAAGTAGCAGCTTAGTGCAATATTTCTGATAACTGTTCGGACAAAAAGTTTAGACACCCTGCATTCCTACACAGCAGCACTAAAAATATGATTATAAAAACAATGCAAAAAAGCTGTTCCTATTCTAACTACAGTGGGAAGGTTATCGAAAACACTTTGTGAAAAGGGACTGGTGGGTCTCATAACTGAGAAAATGTCGCATCAATTACTATTGCTACATGATTCCTGAGGGAATGACCACTTACCCACTTCTGTAATCCACATTCACTCCCCTCTCTAGAAACATGTTGAAAATTTGATCAACCTCACTTTGACTTAGGTAAATGCCAGAGGAATATGCCAGAGCACTTAGTGGAGCTTCCAAATCGTCCTCTGACACATTCACTTTTGCACCTAGAATTGACATCAATTAGCTTTCATATACCATCATTTTAGTATATAACCTATGCCAACCTGCTTGTAACAAAATCTCCAAAGCTTCCAGCCGGTTTTTTCTGCGTTCATCCACAGCATAACCCAGTATTGTGCTGTAGTAAAACAATCCCTGTGAAGAACCAATCCTGCGCGTACCAATAATGAGCTGGTAACAGCGGTTGGGATCAAGTCCAAATTCTAGTAGTATCTTCAAACATTCCAAACTACAAAAAAAGAACAGGTAATCAGCTTACACAATAATGTTAGAAAATGATCAGATGCCACTTGTGGAAAAAAACCGTTACTACTACCACTACTAATAACACTGGGGGGTTAAGGGGTTTACAGTGATCAATTGGTTATGCCTGTCACTGATCTAACACTTGCCAAAAAGGTCAAAAAAACGTACCTTTTCTGGTATATTTGGCAAGCAGACGGCAGGAAAAAATGGCGGATTTTTTTTTGGTCCTGCCTAATTTATGGATGAGCTGGTTTTGCATTTTTGGGTAGTTGCATTAATCAGTACTGGTATGCAGTAGTGTGCATTACAGGCTTATGGGAAGCAGAAAACTTTGCATATTCGTTGAAAAAGTGGCGATTTGGTTATTAAAGACCTCAGTTATAACAGACTGATTCCCTCTGTCCCTTGAAGTCTGTTATATCCGGATTGAACTGTATTATTATTATTTGTGGTTGCCAGTGCATAACGAGGAGGAGGGGTCCTCGCTACCCTCGCATAACCCAATACAAAAATTCTGGAGACTGGTCAGGTACTCAAAAGTGTACAGGATCATTTATTTTGCCTCATCAATAAATTGGTACCTTTCGAGAT
The DNA here is from genome assembly GCA_000934665.2 of Catajapyx aquilonaris. Classification (NCBI taxonomy): domain Eukaryota; kingdom Metazoa; phylum Arthropoda; class Diplura; order Dicellurata; family Japygidae; genus Catajapyx; species Catajapyx aquilonaris. The sequence goes on from JYFJ02008493.1 coordinate 4,911, forward strand.
TGCTTCGAAGGTCTGGATATCTTCGTAAGTTTGATTAAATTCAGGTAGCAATTTCCTCAGAATGCTCTATGAGCAATTTAAAAATTTCAATAATAATTATAATGACCATGACACAATGGTGATGCTTACTGTCCATTCCTGACAGCTAGCAGCAAAGGGTTACTTGTATTTCCAAGTGAGACATCCTTTTGGCCAAAGGCCTCAATAGTCTCCTTCCTTGTTGACTCCAGTAGTGGTCTCAAAACTCTGAAAACAGATGACATTGAATGTAGTAATGGCCTTAAGAGCACCAAAAGCATGTCAATGAATAAAATGTGGCTGTTCAACATACAATACTACATCGTACAGGCACAAACTTTTGCACGAGTCCCATATCTAAATCAATATTCAATTCTGAAGACGTATCGGGATTGGATCACATTTCTGTTGGATATTAGATCCTGTAAATGCCATTCAGACAGCTGTCAGCTTCCGAGCAGGAAGGTCGTGTGGGGTTGGGGCTGTACACGTGCGCTAAAAGGGCCGGATAAGTTTCCCCAGTTTACTGGCACTAGTGTCTACCTGGAACTAGTGTGCACCCATCCAAATGGGGACCGCAACATTCTTGCAAATCGGTGAGTTGTTGGACGCCTTCAAGGCGGACTTTCTGTCCAGGATGGATGCTGCCATGCTGAATCTGCGTGCCTCCATGGAGGAATCCAACCGTCAAATTTTGGAGCAATTGGAGGGTCAAAAGGAGGCAACGAAAATCCTGCGGGCAGAAAACGACCAGCTGTGGACCGAAAATACGCAGCTAAAGTCACGTATGGAGACACTAGAAAATCAATCCCGTAGAAACAACGTCATACTTCGGGGGGTGCAGGAACGTGAGGGCGAAACCTGGGCGGATGCCGAAAGCCTTTTCCGCAAAACAGTGTCGGACTACCGACTACACTCGGCGCCCAGTCAAATTGAGATCCAAAGAGCGCACCGACTGGGTCCCAGGTAACAGGGACGAAACCGCCCCATTATTGCTGCACTCCTACGCTTCAAGGATAAAGACGAGATAATCTCCAATGGAAGGAACCTCAAGGACTCTTCGATTAGTCTGGCGGAGGACTTCTCGTCATCGACACGAGACAAGAGGCGACAGTTGACACCCTACCTAAAGGAGGCCAAGATGAAGGGCAACAAAGCACGACTCAGGGTGGACAAGCTGATTGTGAACGGGACGCAATATGAATTGACGGAGGACGGCCGCGACATCCAGATGTCCTACCGCAACTGCGGGAGGCAGTTTACGGATCGCAGCTCTGACGTCACCGAGGCGGCTCCGTATGGAAAAAGGCCTCTACAATCCCCGATGAATGTGGACAGCACAGCAAAGAAACCAAATACAACGAATACCAGCCCACAGCAACAACATGAAGCTGGAGACAACCATGACCTCGTGCATGATCAAGCGGCTGTTGACCTGAGTGAACCGCCTATTGACGACGGGGAAGAACTCGTCGAGAACCAGGCGCAGTCGCACACGCTGCCCGTAGCAGCCAAGCTAAGTAAATTTAAGCGTAACCAGCCGAAAGGGAAAGAGCCCCAGCAAGCTCCTGGGAACTAACAACTAAAATGTGTCAGTGACTCTCAGATACCTTTAACAAGTTCGCAGATAGCTTTTTGGAATATCGCGGGTACCTCGATTCTTGATCGAGCTTCTGATATTCTCAATGGGCAATCAAACTGTATAGTACGAGGTCTGTTGGAAACATGGTGCGCGATACCTGTGTCACTACCTTCCCTCGAGTGTCGTTATTCTTTTTTCCAAATTCCGGCAGTGAAACTACACAAAGTTGGCCGGCCGGCAGGCGGAATGGTGTTACTAGTTGCAAAAGCATGGGCTACCACTGTGGTGCGGTCCTCTGAGTGGTTTATTGCAGTCAAATTGATTCTCGGTACTGTTTCCTTTGTTGTTATTCTTGTCTATTGTGTGCCAAGTGGCGATTTTGCGGACATGCTGAATGAACTTGCTTTGATGATCAATGATGTGTATGATGATGGTGACCCTGTTTTGCTGATGGGCGACTTTAACGCCCGGCTGGGCAATTATTTCTCACAGATTAACCCCAGCATTAGTGGCCCCAACCAGTTGCTGGTTAGGGCATCCAGAGACAGTGTATTGAACCGCAGGGGCAAACTTTTTTGGAACTTTGCGGAGGATTTATCTCTTACGATAGTAAATGGTACCACCAGGTCAGATGCGAAAGGGGAATACACGTTCGTTTCACACCAAGGCTGCTCAGCAATTGACCTCATTGGAGTGTCCGAGTTGGCATATAGCTGGACTCAGGACTTCCAAGTTCTAAATCAAATTGGATCCGACCATTTCCCAGTAGTCTTGTCCCTCACCCTTCCCACCTACCACGTTGCGGTGTACCGACCTACTCCTATAATGAAATTAGCTCCTACTTGGTCGCCACTCGACCATCTGGCAGACAAAATAGAGGAATGGGACTTATTGGAACTTCCTAACCAGATGACCCCGGGTAATGACATACAGGCGACATTGGATAGTTCGGCGATATCTTTCCAAGAAAACGCACAGGCTCTTTTGCGCGACCAAGGCTTACTCTACGAATTTAGACCACCCAGCCCTAATAACATTCGAATAAATACAGCAAGATGGTACGACTCGGAACTTAGGGATAGGTAAAAACAGGTGCTTGCCAAATTAGAACTATGGCGGAAACAGCCGACGCCGCAACTTTCGCTGGAATATAGGTCAATGAACTCGAAATACAAAAACCTAAAGAAAGCAAAAGCAAAACGATACACAGCTGAAAGGCTGAAATTATTAACAGAGACAAAGGAGGCCAAAACTTTTTGGCGCATAATCAAGGAAACCGAGAACAATAGGAATCGTGCCTCCATACCAGACGGAAATTGGTGGGAATACATAAACGCGGCTTTCGGTTCAGGTTGCCGATTCGACATGCCCTTGGAGCCAAGGCCGACGTGTAATTCGAGATCGGACTTGATCCTTCTGAAATATATTTCTCAGGACGAGTTACTGGCACAAATCAAGAAGTTGAACGGCAATAAATCAGTGGGACCCGACTTCGTATCAAACTCATTCCTAAAGATTGAATCGAAACTGTTGGTTGACTACTTGCTGGGTCTTTTCAATACGTGCCTGGACACGGCTTCGGTCCCCTCAAATTGGCCTAAAGCTCATGTGATTCCGATTTACAAAAAAGGCGATCCGGACTTGCCGGCAAACTATCGACCAATAACGTTATTCAATAATATTTTTAAGCTCTACCCTTCCGTTCTGGTCGAGAGACTACAAACCTGGCTTGAAACAAATGACACCCTCCCGGACAGCCAGGCGGCCTTTAGGGAGGGGCGTGGCTGCCAGGACCAAATCTATATACTAACTACGTTGATACAGTCACGCTTGAGAAGACCGAAAGGGAAACTCTTTGCGCTATTCGTGGACTTATCGCGCGCTTTTGATAGTGTGGACCATGCCGCTCTGTGGAGGCAGTTAATCTCGGTTGGCTTACCTTGGAAATTTGTCACAACTATTAAGGACATATACTCCAAAGTTCGCCTAGTCCCGAAGTTTGCGCAAAGCGAGGAGTTAGCAGTTGCGATAGGGGTCCCGCAGGGTGAACCCCTTTCTCCTACACTATTTAATATCTTCATATCAGACATTGACGAATACTTTGCGAATAATGGCGCTCCAGGGGTATCGATAGCTACAAATTGTCAGGACGTGCACCTTCTTGCCTACGCTGATGATCTGGTTCTTTTGTCAGACAATCCAGTATACTTCGAGAAGAACATAACCATTCTTCACAACTACTTTGAAACTAAAAATTTGACGATTAATTTGGGAAAGACGAAGGTAATGGTTTTCTCGAATGCCGGAAGAATGCACAGCCGGACTTTCTATTTGGACGCAGTGCTGCTGCAACAAGTTAAAGAATACACATATTTGGGAGTGCCTTTCTACAACAACGGAAATTTTTAACGTTCCTTGCAGTTCTTCATAGGGAAAGCGAAAGTGGCAATTCACGCGCTCTGGGCCACTCTATTGAAACTCAAGATAAGAGACCTCAAGGTGGCGCTCAGACTCTTCTACTCGAAGATTTTTCCGATATTGACCTACGCGGCGCCAGTCTGGTCTTTGGGCTATTTTGAAGAGTAAGAAGCAATTTATAACCTATACATAAAGAAGTTTTTCGCACTGCCGAAAACTACCGCCGGATATTTTTTGCGACTCGAACTTAACTTAAAATCCATTCGACCGCGTTTGATCAAATTGCTTATACGGTTTCTTCTTAAATTGGGTAGAGCTGGAAGTGACTCGCTGCTTCCCAGGGCATTTACGTGCAGCCAAAAAACAGTATCGGGGCACAAGAAGTCAAAATGCTGGATAGAAAGGGCGAGGGTACACCCAGCGGAAGCGGATGCTGCTCTTGATTGCCTCGAGGATACTGATATGGCTGCATCCCTCGCTAAGCTGACCGAAAACTGTCACCGGGACGACTTGCTGAGACTTAACTCAACTACACGATATGTAAACTATCTGGATGCCTGGCAAGACATCCTGAACATACCATCTTATTTGGACGGGTCTTAGCCACTTCCTATATCAAGGCTTATTATTAATATTAAAAATAGTTCACCATATATTCGGATAAAAGATCAGACTTTGAAGCTAAACAATGACGAATACTGTGAATACTGCAACTTGGATGAGCCTTTCACTTTATATCATATAATCTACAGTTGCCCTATATTTGCAACCCCCAGACAAACTTTCCTCAATGATTTCCCGTCGGCCCCTGGTTTTAATTTAGTCCGAATGACCAATAACCTGACTCGCGAGGATCACTACAGCCTTTTCAACTTCACCTCGAATGTGCTCAGAAGAGTAACATTCTGTGCATATTGAGAAACGAGCAGTGTAATTCTTTCCGCTTTCGCATGCGACATGCCGCTTCCCCAATTTCTTGAGCCCAGGTCATATATTGTATTTGTGTACTCTACAAGTGCTTTGGCCCCGCTTACCTGCTTTTTGTCAACTGATAACCCACACATGCACCTCATGCTTCTTTCCTTGCCCCACCCTCCTTGAAATTAAGTTTGTACTGATGTCTCCCCCTAATGGCTATGCCCAACGGGGTAAATTAAATAAAATAAAAAAATAAAAATAAATGCCATTCAACATTATCTGAGCAGCTGAATCACCTGGATCCTTTACCTACCCTTACTAAAAACTGCTATGGTATTAGGGGCGACACGTTGGCGGAGTGGTTAGCGCCGCAACCTTCCACCTCTAAGGTCCCGAGTTCGATCCCCGGGTCGGACGGAGGATTCTAATGTGGATAGAGTTTCGATGGGTTCTCTCCGTGTTCGCGTGGGTTTTCTCGGGGTTCTCCCTTTCCTCCCGCTATCAAAATCCATCGCAGCGCAGGCAATGATTAAAGTCGGTTAAATAAAAGATGATCCCCTAAGAGGCCCAAGGAGGCCTAGCACGGGGTATCCATTATTATTATTATTATTATTATTATTATTATTATTATTATTATTATTATTATTATTATTATTATAACTGCTATGGTATTGCCAGAAGCTTTCTGAAAGAACATGTCCCCTTCCAGACTATTCTACTCTGGATTGTGGAGGAGAAAGGGTTCAGCCAGTGTTATTTATGTGCACCTTGCAGCTGTCTTATACAGATTCCTACATGCATACCATTCCCACCACCCCTGCCTCGGACCTTTTGGCCAAACCTTTTCTACTGCACAATTGAGAATAGAATGGCATGGAGCAGTGCTGTACACCACCAATAAGGTCATGCCCAATAAACTTTCAGGGCACCTTTTTGAAACACACTTGGGAGGCACACTACAGATACAATTAGTTTGGTAACCTCAAAATTCTTAGGGTCATACTAAAAATAATTTCAAATTTATTTTTTGGCATATACAGGGTGTTTCCGAGCTAACTTTACAAACTTGTAGGGGTAATAGAGGGGATCAAGACAAACATATTTCACATGGGAACCTGTGTCAGGAAACGCCATCTAGAGGGGGTTCATAGACGAGGAACGGGTGTGCTCAGACGCGTCAGGCGGGCGGCATTAGCGAGCGGACCGATTAGTTGCTAGGTGGCGCGTGGATTGTACACAACTCAGCAATACGCCATAACTTGGCAACAACAGAGTTGTTGTTTATTATCTGTGCACTACCTAGCATGCTGACTTTAGTTTCTAGGTGGCTCTGTTGTTTCTTGGTTATTGCAAATTGCGAAGTTGTGTACAATCCACGTGCCACCTAGCAACTAAACGGTCTGCTGGCTAATGCCGCCCTCCTGACTCGTCTGAGCACACCCGTTCCTCGTCTATGAACCCCCTCTAGATGGCGTTTCCGGGCACGGGTTCCTATGTGAAATATGTTTGTCTAGATCCCCTCTATTACCCCTACAAGTTTGTAAAGTTAGCTTGGAAACACCGTGTCGGCACACATTATTGGTAGAATCCTCTTGGAGCTGACTGGACAGGTGTCACAGGTGTGTCAACCACTCCAGGCCCTCCAGGAACCATGGTTTGGTGGTGCAGTGCACCCACTCCCAGACAACTGTTCGCAGTCAACAATGTCCTCAAAATGGCGTCGGCAAAGGGGATTTTTCACGGATCTGGCTTTGGGTGCTTCCATGCCCGCTGCACTTCCCTGATCTGGTTCCCAGCAACTTTCACCTGTTCAGATCCATGAAAAAAACCCTTCGCCGATGCCATTTCAAGGGCATTGTTGACTGTGAGCAGTTGTCTGTGAGTGGGTGCACCACACCGCCAAATGTGATTTATGGAGTGCATGGGGAGGTTGCCACACCCATGATGCCAGTGCATTCAGCTACAGGAGAATTCTATCAATAACACAGCGCAACAAAAAAAAACTTTCGGCGTGTTATTCGGAAACCACTATGCACATCATGTTAGTAGGACCCAAAGTAGCTGGGAAACGCCCGGGATTTCTCTCCCAAAATGTGCAGTGGGTCAGGGTGACCAAAAATCGGAAAAAATCAAAATATTGACGTTTTTTGGCCTATTTCCAGGTCTGGCAACCACTGTAAGTTTCGGATTTTATTTTTGCTGGCATTAGGTGTTACCTGGGTCTAGTCTGAAGCCACTATGGTGTTTAAAGTCAATCTTTTATAGAAACTGTGGTTTTCCAGGGTCCTTTTTATGGAAAAAAATCCGTTTTTTGGTACTTTTTCTTCAATTTTTGGGGAACAGTGTATGGACTTTTTTTTTAAAAAAGTGTAGCATAATGGGCTCTTTAGAGATCCTACAATCAAGGAATAATAGTAGAACTTTCCTATACAACCCTAGTACGCGTGTGCAAAAGCCCAATCTTTGGTAAAATCGCGTTTTTTCGAATTTT
>JYFJ02008494.1:0-12225 GCA_000934665.2 Catajapyx aquilonaris
AATTATATATGAGACTCTAGACAAATATTACGGCGAGTCATGTTAGCATTTCCGACGTTTTGTTACAATAAATCTGAAAAATCCGGAACAGGAAACGTGAGTAATGAGCTCAAAAAAAAAAGTAGAATGGTTGCATTTTATTACGCCCACGTGTGTGCTAACCCGAATTGCGACCAAATTTATACATTTTGTGGCCGCAATTTTTCTTCACTCCAACTCTACACAAGGCATGCTCTCCCCCCCAAAAATGCGGTGAATTATTATACTGGTGTCTTCCTTTTATAAAGCAAATTGCAGCAATTGAGATGCGAACGTAATAAAAGTTAATAACATGACTCGAAAAGTCACACCTCCAGGTACTCATTAAACCAAATTTGAGCACTTTATAAAATGTAAATTAACATTTTCCTCCAAGACATTCCTGGCCCAAAAATAAAAAAAGCAAGTGCACGCACACTGTTACTATCTTCTATTGATGGTAGATTGAGTCCCACTTTTGGAAACATTTTTTTGTAGTGTGTTGCTTTGCATTCTGATCAGTTGGGAGAAAGGGAGAAGCCAGTGAGGATGAAAAAAAAGAGAAGAAGAGAATAGTAATAATGAAAGGTGATGGGGGAGAAAGGTGGGGGAGAAAGAAGGAGAAGGAGAAGAAGAGGAAGGAGGAAAAAAAATTGAGGTCAGCGGGATAAAAGGCTGTGGAAAGATGGGCCTGGGTTTTAGTCTTGGTCTGAGCGGAGTCTGATAATGGTGATGGTGACCTTCGAAGAATAGTGACAGTGAACTTGACAACTTGGCAGATTGGAGTACATTTTTTGTTGTGTATATATGTGAGCAGTGCGATATTGGAGAATCATGATCGTTGCGAAGGTGAGAGTGAATTTTAATACAGTGTAAGTGAAACCTAAGGTGATCGGTGCTGTGTGATATTTATTGGTCATAATTTGCGACGCTAATAATATGGCATTACGTAATTAGTCAATAATCCTTTCATGAATATAAGGGGACGTGACGAGCAACTGATTTTTTTTAAAGAAATTAAATACATTAAAATGCAACGCGTAAAATATAAATAAAATAAAATAAAACATTGTCTCCCTAAGCGTCGACAGAATGAGATTTGAATTAATTAAATATCCCCAAACAATAATATTGGAATCATAATTATCTTAGCCCTAAAATTGCAATTTTAAAATCGAGCGATACTTAATATTTTTCATTTCATTTTCAATATTTTACATGTGATATGCTGACTATTTAAAAAGTGCAAATTTTGAAAGTTCAAAATTACTCCACCATTAATTTTGGATTAAAATCTTGATATGAGTGACGCTATAATAATAATAATAATAATAATGGACTACCTCCTCCTCCTCCTCCTCCTCCTAATAATAATAATAATAATAATAATAATTAATAATAATAATAATAATAATAATAATAATTAATAATAATAATTAATAATGGGTGGAATTTTCGTCCCACTGCTAGTTACTGCTAACTTAGCAGTGCCAGTGTTTGACAACAGTTTGACAACCTGCTAAGTTAGCAGTGGGACAAAAATTCCACCCAATAATAATAATAAGGCAGATAATCTTGTAAATTACATTTAAAAGCCGAAAAGCTGACAGAATTATTTGTAAAACCTGTGTATTTAGACGTATGTTCAGTGTAATATCAACCCGATAAAGTAACACGACCACAATATGACCTGTAACATCGCAAATAACAGAGTAACAAAAGGGAGGTATGGAAATCAGTAATTAGGATCAACCTCAATTTCTCTGCAAAACTTGGTCTTTTTGACCCCCCCAGACGCGTGACCTTTCCCTTGACCGTCATTGTGAAGGTCAAGAAGAAAGCTTTTGCCACTACTTGTTCTTTCTCTCCAAACCACACTAGCTGGAATAGGGGGGGTGGTGGTAGTGACAGGAGGAGAGGTGGAGGAGCTTTTTCTTTCTCTTTTTGATTCTTGATGAGAGCCTCCCTGGTGTGTGTACTCCTCGGGTTTTTACTAATTAATTTTCATTAGCAAAGGTTCACTGGAGAAAGTGGGCCCAAAGCTATTTTGAGGAACAGTGACCCATCGATATACTCTTACCAATCGGCAAGAGAGATCGTTCAATTAATAATGTGCGATATGTGCATGTCAATTGGGCAGCTCTACTTTTCAATAGCGTACACACTACGTACTTATGCAAATACATACCGGTTTTTTTAAATCAGCATTGTTGCCTGTTATTTGTTACATGCCTAATTAGCATGAGGTGTCAGTTCATCACCTGGCTGTATATGCATTGTGTGCAAAACCTGTCATATTATCCGTGCAATTATTTATTACTCTCGCTTCAGAGTTGCACGCATAAAAATGCATTTTATAGTTTTCAAATGGTGACAGTCCTAATTAGTAATCTCGCAACATCAGTAACTACGCGAAGTCACGTTCTAGTTACATGCGCATATGACAGTGTAATAATAATCGGTATGATTAACAACATACAGGATGGTTCATAAATCAGGCCAAACGCGGGAGAGAAAATTTATTTTGAATATTATAAATTACATTCAGAGTAGGAATAGGCAAATGATATGGTCATATTCACTTGTCGTGATTTTTCCTTTCTCCTTAAACTGGCAGTTCACCGCCCCTTGTTAATCAGAGTGCAATAGAAATGCCCGTGAGCACGTTGCTTACAAACGTGGTGGTAATAACATCTCTTGGCTGAGTGGTTGCTATCAGACAATTTCACGACTTTAATCTCAATAATGGCGCCTTGGAAAGGCAACAAGTTGGAATGCCATCTCCTTATAAAAAAAGCGCTTGAATGTTAACCTTGGTGTAAGTCAAGTGCGATAAAAATAAAACCTGCTGTACTCTAGCTCCATTCTTTATTCATGAATAAGCAGAGAAGTAACAATACGGCACAGTACTCCGTGAGCTTAGATATTTATGTGCTCATTACTGCCATGAAGAGAAGTAGGGTATACGAAACTTATTGTCAGGTTTTTGCGAGAGGCTGAATAGGAGACTACCCACTTCAGGAGTTATGATTTTTTTTAAACAAATAAAGTAGAATGTGTAAATTGCATTTCATGCAAAGCTCGTTGTTGTCTGACAAAATTACGATTCATTTGGAGCACTTCCGCCAGTGAAACTTTGCAATTCTAACAATGAGGAATGTAGGCATCGGTTTTTATATTCCTCCTCAGTTTATTAGTACCGGGACCATAAATTTTTTAGACCATCAACTATACAAGTACATCATTCGATCAACCTCATGCCCTACCTTTTAGATGACTGAACAAGTTAAACTTTTTTCTTCTTATTATTTGACATGCCCTTCACTTGCAAAAGATGTTTGTTAAGACATGCACTTAATATTAGTCAGCTTTAGAACCCATAGCTGTATAAATCCAAATTAAGGGGGGGAAAGGCGGATTAATCATGTCATGCGAGCAAGGAATTCTGTACAAAAAAAAATCCGGGCAAATCCCCGTAACCCGAGAGAGAAAAGTTTCGATTTCTCCTTCTCTCTTTATTTTTGTGTTTACCCATCACCTATTAGCACTCTATTGTGGAAACCCACATAAAAATTCCTCCAGCTTTAGGTCTAATTGACTCATTGCAAACGAGTAGTTCTGAAAGTGAACTTTTAATCTTGAGCAGCAGGGTGCCAATGGATTTCTGAGTAGGTTCCTGGTAAAAAGCACTTTCGAATAGAAGTTGTGAGCCTCAGGAGTAGTGAAAGGAACCGCGATCCTAATCGGTAGGGGTCCAGTCAGGTGTGTATGGTGTGTACGTGTGTGTAGGAAGGAAGAGGCCAACCTTGACCCACAAGACGAGAGACCTCGAAGCCTGCTTGGTTGGTTGGTGGCGCATTATGAGAAGAAGCTTCCTTCCTTCCTTCCTTCCTTCATTTCGGGGTTACCAGGCTCCGGATGCAGCCTTACAAGAATCCAGGACGATATCAACCTCTTTTTCCTTTCCTTTACCTTTCTCCTGCCAAGTCTTGCAGTCTCGCATCCCAAAAGAAGCTAGGCGAGGATCAAAATCTGGACCACTGCTGCTGTTGCAAGCCTCATTCCGACGACTTATTTCTCAGGACTCATTATGCCCGCTTCATCATGCCCAGCACGATCCGGATTATTAACCCGCCAAATTTGTTTCCTTTATTTTTATGGACATGGAGCGTCCTATTTTGCGTGAATTTGACATTAATGATGTCGTACTGGTGGCGCCATGATGGCTGCAAAAGAGCGAATTTTCACTTGTGATTTGTATGATCGGATGGCAAATTTTTATTCGCTGGTTTCCCCACCAGTACGACACCATGAGTGATGGATACCATACAAAAAAAACAAGACGGTTATGATTTTCTCCTCGCAGGTGCAGGATTGAGGTGAATGCCACTCCGTTTTGGATGATTGTTGTTGAACATTCTTAAAGAGTAAAAGTCTCTTTGCGGGGAGATCCACTGGAGGGGAAGAAGAGAAGGACCGTTCAAATCATTTCCCATTTTTCAAAGCCTTGTCCAATTAATCATCTTTCATCTGCAGCTCTTTCCTTCTACCCAACCTTTTCTCCCCATTTTCTTTTTAACGACCACTATTTGCACTATTATTCCAATGTACTCGTCCATAAAGTTGGTCGCTTTTGACACTTTTTTTTTGTTCACCAAAGGAACCATGAACATCACAAAGCATCGACACGCAGCATCAATAATTAACGTGGTATAAACCTATGTATAAGTGCGCACGATGTAATTATACGAATTATTGTACAGTACTGGTGGCGCCACTAGCCGTTGCCGGCGAATCGATATTTGCCGCCATCGACTCGTGGCGCCACCAGTGCTGGATAATTCGCTCGTTTGCCGCTCTCGGCTCATAGCGCCACCAGTACGACACCATTTTATTGAACGGGGACTCTTTAAAATTTGTATTTTCCGCAGGCAACCCTGCTGATTCTCCTGGTTTGTGAGTCATCCGGGTCGCCTCTTTTCTTCGGTCAGTCCCGGAGGTCACCATCGAGAGGTCGTCATTCCCGGATGCCTCCAGCCTTCGAGTCACTCCGGGTGATGCGACCTCCTCCAAGGATACCCCGGAACAGACCGCAACACAGACACCCGCCGCACCCACCGCACGACCAGGCACCGTCAGCAGACTCGTCCGGATCGTACGGCGCACCGCACAAGTTCTGCTCCAGGTGCGACCAGGTGCCGTGGATTCCGTCGGAAGGACCGGCTGACAACGGAGGGTACGGTCCACCCCAGCTGGTACAACACATGGTACAGGAGGTGTACCACTCGGAACCGACCGAGTTTCAAGTCACATCACCAGGGTTCGCCCATCAGCTCATGACCGGACCAGGCGGACCAGGGTACGGCGGACCGGTCCTTATGGAGTACGGACCACCTCCAGCACCTTCTCAAGAGTACGGAGGTCCACCTCCAGGTCCACCTCGTCCGAATTACGGTCCGCCACCAGGACCACCACCACAAAATTATGGTCCTCCACCAGCACCAGCTCAAGACTATGGTGGTCCTCCACCAGCACCAGCTCAGGACTATGGTGGTCCTCCTCCAGGACAGTATGGTGCACCTCAGCCGACCTTCCAGGGCGGGTCAGACACATTTAGGTTACCGGAAGGGTACGAGCCGAACGCGGGTATTACCAGTGTTATATCGCAGTTGGAGAGTGGGTCCAGTTATGCACAGAGACCAAGGCTTGAGGACCAGTACCAGAGACCAGAGGACCATACGCAGATCATCAAGTCGCTTGGGAAGTACGCGTTGAACCTTGAGGTCATACCGTCCGTGGAGTACAACCTAGGTACTGAGACGATTCAGGCGCCGCAGGGACCACAAAACGCGTACCAAAATGGTCCGGAGTACAATTCGGTGACACAGGATCTGACCGCACCTCAGCAATACCAGCAGTTTTCCGGACCGTCAAATGGTCCCGGATCTGTGTCGTACAACGTTCCAGCACAAGTGAATGTAGGAACATCGTACGAGGCTACGTCGTACCAGAGTGCTACAGGACCAGTGACGTCCCAGCATAGTGTAACATCATACAATGTACCAGGACCGGTAACGTCACACAATGCACCAGGACCTTCGACGTCATACCAGGCTGCACCAGGACCTTCGACGTCATATAATGCACCAGGACCTTCGACCTCATACCAGGCTGCACCAGGACCTTCGACCTCATACCAGGCTGCACCAGGACCTTCGACCTCATACCAGGCTGTACCAGGACCTTCGACGTCATATAATGCACCAGGGCCTTCGACGTCATATAATGCACCAGGACCTTCTACGTCATACCAAGCTGCACCAGGGCCTTCGACGTCATACCAGCCTGTGCCAGGTCCTCTCACGTTGCACCAAGAGTACACAGAGCAAGTACATTCCGGACCAACGTCGTACCACGAATTTTCGGGATCACTGTTTTCCGGACCTGTTACATCGCATGATGTTATACCCGGAACGTCGCAACAGACAGGACCTGCTCCGAACCAATATTCCGGACACGTGTCTGCAAACCAGGAGTTTTCCGGACCAGTTACGGTGCACCAAAGTGCACCTGTAACGGTGCCTGAGATATCCGGACATGTCACGTCGGTGCAGGACTTTTCTGGGCCTGTAACAGCACCTGCATCGTCACAAGGGTTTTCCGGACCTGCATCGTACTCTGTCACTCAGCAAGTGTCCGGTCAGGGCAACGTACAGGTCCACACCGGAGTCGCCGAAATGGACCATACCAAGACCATACTGCAGGCGATACAGTCCCTGGAACAACAACCAGTCGAAATCACATCGATCGCGTCTGCCGATCCGGAAAACCCGCACAGACCGCTGACCGTACAAAATTTGCAGAAGCAGGTACAGGAACAGAAGACAACACCCGTACCGGTGATATCGACAACCGAGGAGGTCAAACCGGTCGAGCAGCACCTTGAACTTGACGTACCGGAGCAGCAGCACGTACTGTACCTCTCTCAACAGCCGCCGACATTCCTGGTCGTCGGACGAAGACCGGAACTTGGTACGACACAGCAGGCGTCCGGTGGGTACCAGACATCGACAGGTACGGTATCGTCGCAACCGACATACCAATCGGCAGGTCCGGCGTCGCAGCCCGCATACCAGTCGACAGCTACAGTGTCGTCGCAACCGACGTACCAGTCGACAGGTCAGGTATCGTCGCAACAGACGTACCAGTCGACCGGTACAGTATCGTCAACACCAGCACCGTCCACTGCCTCAAACTACGGCTTCTCGAGCATACCGAATGTGGACCAGATATCATTCGTGGCTGACAATTCTTTACCGACGAGTCCACCGGTACCGTCCGTACAGCCAATACGGTTCGAGTACTCACCGGTACCCGAACCGCCCGTGACCAAACCGACGGTCAGTCCTGCACCGGCGATTAGTTCGCCAATACTAAGCACACCAGAGAAGAGTACGCCTGATCGTGCGAATTTTGTGATTGAAAATTCGGTACCGATTCAGAATCCGATGGGTCCGACTTTTCCGGGGTTCGAACCGAAAGGTACGGAGGTACCGACTGTCGTGAAGGAGTCGTACGTCATTGCGGAACAACCGGAGTCGACTCCTGGTTCGGCGACCAACTCCGCTGTCGGTCCGGACAACTGGGACGTACTGGACTATGGTGATGACGACGGGGACGATGAAGGTACCGGTACGGCTAAGGACAATCCGTTCCGGCCTGGTACCAACGATGCAGTGTCGTTGAACGTACATGTCATCGCTGATCCGGAAGATCCGGCTCCGAACGAATTCGCAGCAGGTGTCAGACAATTCGTACCGACCTTACTTAGGCAGTCTGGTACCGGCAAACCATCGAGTGTGCTACAACTGCCGATACTGTCTTCTCCTGGAGACGACCTGGAGATTGACGTTGGCGGTACGCCGTCCGGTGCAGAGTCAGAGTCACCCGAACCGGTCAGCTACGTCAACTTGAACTTCGGTAATTCGACAGGACAATCAGACGAGTTCAGCCTGTACATAACAAGAGGCGATGATGTACAGTACAAACCGCCGATACATACCACTGGACAAGGACCGAACGTGGGGTACCGGAAGCCGATACATGTGGAGACAGAAAAGGACGAAGGACAGACACTGCGGGTCACTGAAGCTAAGCTGTCGTTTCTAGAGGAAAAAGGTGCGAGAGACAACGCTGAACAGGTGACGTACCGGCAGCCAATCAACGTCGAACCGGTAGACAACGGAAAACGTGAGGAACAAGGTGTCGGAAACTACGAAATTGTGTACAACACCGGTACTGGTGAAGCACAGCAGGAGTTGGACTCACCGAAGACACAGGTACTGCACGTGGAACAAGCACAGACGGACAGACCGTCGAGTGCGTCGTACCGTCGACCGATTGAAAACAACGAGGCAGCTTCAGGTAGCGGTACCGGAACAGCAGACGGAATCGCAACGTCTGCACCAGCGGAAAGTCCAAGTGTGCCGTACCAGTACCGGCCACCAATTACGAGCACTGCTCAGGCGCAAGAGGAGCACAGTAACCTTGTGGAAACGTCGCCAGGAGAGGTACAGCCGCTGAATCCCGAACCGACGGACCAGCCGACGGATGAGCCGTACCGGTACCGACCCCAGACCGCTGACACGCAAGTGCAACAAGAGCAGAGTAACATCGAAACGTCTCCAGGGGAAGTGTTGCAGCTGAACCCCGAACCGACCGAAAGACCGACAGGTGCGCCGTACCGGTACCGACCACCTGTTGCCAGCACAGTTCAGGTACAGGATGATGCGGTCGAAACATCTCCAGGAGAAGTCGTGCCGTTGAATCCCGAACCACCACACAGACCGACAAGTGCACCGTACCGGTACAGACCACCGGTCACAGTCCAAGCACAACATGAGCAAGGTAACATCGTCGAAACATCTCCAGGAGAGGTGTTGCATCTGAACCCCGAACCGACGGGGCCCACAAGTACTCCGTACCGGTACCGTCCACCTGTGACCAATACGGTCCAAGCACAACAAGGAAACATCGTCGAATCTTCTCCAGGAGAAGTATTGCACCTGAACCCCGAACCGACCGAGAGGCCGACAAGTGCGCCGTACCGGTACCGACCACCTGTGAGCAACACAGCCCAAGCACAACAGGGAAATATTGTCGAAACATCGCAGGGTGAGGTCATACCCTTGAGTCCGACGGACACGCCAGAGAGAGCGCCGTACAGGTACCGACCACCAGTTACCAGCCAAGTCGACGACAATGTGGAAACATCGCAAGGGGAGGTACTGAACCTCGACGCACCGTCCAGATCGCCGTACCAGCAACCATCCGGTACAGGCCCGCAGGACGAAACCTTCGAGACATCAAAGGGTGAAGTACTGCACCTCGATGGGACACCAACCAACCAGCCGTACCGTCCGGACGAACCGGCACACGAAGTGTCCGAAGGCGAGCATCTGAACTTCGACGTTCAGAAGGTGCAGACGGACGAGCCTCCAGTGTACCGGCCGCCAATGCACATCGAACACCATACCGGTACGCTACAGCAGATAGCAGACGACGTACGACACCGCGACGCAAACCAGGTCAAGACCGATGCGTACGTCACCGGCAGCTCATCTGGGGCAGTAGACACCTCGCCGGTACAGGGTCCCACATACTCTCACCGAACCCGGTACGATCAGTCGGATCCTGGAGATAAACCAACGGAGAAAGTGTTGCAGGACAACCAGCCGGGTGACCCCAACTACTTGACCCGACCCAACGCCTACCACGGTACGCATCACCGGAAACCGGATTGTCCTCCGGGAGGACACTTTTATCATCCGCAGCACGTGGTCCGCCACCAAACCGGTAAACTTTCACCTCATACGCATCTGTATAACGGCACCTGCGCATAATGCGACTATTGTTCTTTTGCAGTATCGTCTCTGCACAGAACAGCACCGGTACATGACACATCCGACGACTACATCGGTGCCAGTGCAAGCAGCGGAGACGACACCGACATCAACGAGGTATACGTCACATCCCTAGCAAGGAGCATATACTACATAAAGAGTCGCAAACATTCGATTTCCGCGTCTCTCTGTTTGGGGCGTTGCCAAGGCTAGGCGGTCATTTTTAAGTGGGGGCAACTCCAACGAGGTATAAATATAGGGTACAGGCAAAAATTGGGTCCGCCATCTTTGATTCGCGCGTGTTCTTGCCGTGTAGTTGCCATGGCCGCCAAAGCCATCAAAGATGGCGAACCCTATTTTTGCCTGTACCCTATTTATATCTCGTTGGCGTTGCCCACACTTCAAAATGGCCGCCAGCCTTGGCAACGACCCCAAACAGAGAGACGCGGAAATCAATGGCGCTGACCGAAGTTTGCGCCTCTTATATATGCTCCCTGTCCCTAGTCCAATCACTATGTGAACGCAACCGAGTGCGCACCACAGTTCGCGCAACTTGCACGGTTGTCATTATCAATGAAAGTAGGTAAGCTCTGCATAGTGGATGTACTGCACTTATTTCCAACACTACGCTTAGGGGAGTAACTCTGGCAACGTTGTTATCCGAACAGTGCAGCTGCGCGAGTGTGGGTGCGCACTCGGTTGCGTTCGTAAAAAAAAAGTTCAATCTCTAGTTTGGTGACGCATTTTGGTCGTGTTTCTATACCCACCTGCAGGTCCACCGCTCCTCGTCGCCACCAGTACCGGTACCGCCTCCGACGCAGCCTCCGTACCGTGTGACCCAGTCAGCAGTGGAGCCCGACTACCTCCGGAACTTCCCGGAGTTCGCGTCACCTGAAGGCTCCGTACTGGGACAGGAAGAGGAGGCGGCAGTACGCGGTGCCATGGTCGAACTCAGGAAAGTGAGGGGCAGCGGAGGTCATGCCGGATGAGGGTTGACCTTCGACCTTCGTCGTGTAATAAACAAACAGTGCTGTGCGAGCCCCGTACACAACCGAACAAACACTCAAATACCTCTTGGAAGACTGCGAATGGACAATGTTTGGTGAGAGAAAGAGAGAGATGGACGCCATATTTACTACCATTATTTTTTTGTGTGTATTTTATTTGTATGCGTGACTGTCAAATTTTTTGTAATAAAAAAACAGGATAAAAATGTGCGTCGAAATAACAGTTACCGTCCAATCTGGCAGCTGCTTTTTGTTCTGCTACTAGTCACCAGCAAGATTTGACAAAGAGTACCACATCCCTCACATAGATGGCGCACCCTCTCTGCACACTACTGCCACTCGCAGGGTCGTGCGGGAGAAAGTGGTACTACATGCACCCAGGCTGATGACTCACCCCGGACAATTAGAGGCACAGATTCAAGCCAATTCTATACTTAATAGTAAAGTGTTTGACACATTGGCTATTCCTTCATATGCGTAGAGCTGCTATTTTTGTACGTTTTTTTCCCCCCGAGGTCCGGTTGCACCATCTCCAGGAAACAATTTCCGGCTGGAAAAGAACCAGAAAAGTCCAGTCATTCAGTTTCGTTGACAACAATGAGCCAGAAACTCTTTCGGCTCTTTTCCAGCCGGAAAATATGTCTCCTTGAGGCGGTTGCACCATCTCTAGGAAACATTTTCCAGCTGGAAAAGAACCGGAAATGTTTGTCATTCAGGGTTTAAAACGTGTGTTTACACTGTGCTGAGTAAGAAACTTTTCTGGCTCTTTTTCAGCCGAAATATGTTTCCTGCAGATGGTGCAACCGGACCTGAACAGATGTTGCACATATGGAATTGGATTTTCCTCATTCAATTAGTCCACACACAGATGAATAATACATGAGAAACATCCACGTCCAAAAGTGTCGAACGTGAACAACACAACGTTGAACAAGGTATGGTATGACCCGTAGCAAGTACCGCTTTCTGATAAAGACTTTTTTCCTCTTCGACAGACACGTGCTCACATATCCGCCAGATCTTGGGCCGTGATGCGCCAATTGGACCTATCGGTGACCTGAGTCTGACGTCCTCCGATGTTGGAGGTCACGTCGTACCCAAGCAGCCCCATCTTCTGGGTGACCACGTCGAAGGACAGCTCCACGTGACCCTTCGACACCACTTGGGTCGCTGCAATGCAAGATATAGTTAGCCGTCCTGTGCCGATACCAGGTACCGTCGCGTCGCGTCGTCCACTCACCATCTCGTCCAATCCCAGATGCCACCAAGGTCGGATCCACGTACTCGGGGTCACGACC
>JYFJ02008495.1:0-12235 GCA_000934665.2 Catajapyx aquilonaris
AACGGTCACGTGGTATATGGACGACCCCTTACTTCTGCAGGTGTCACCTCGGGGGGTAGACTTTGTTGGCTACTATAATAATTATAATAATAATAATAATCAATAATAATAATAATAATAATAATAATAATAATAATAATAATAATAATAATAATGCAGTCACCCTTCGAGTGTTTTGCACGGACCTTTACTCATCATTAGATTGTCTGTGTTTGGAACCTTGAGCAAAGTGCCTGGGCCCACGGGTAGGGTGACTGGGAGGGGGTGTGCACAGTGCGGTGCAATGTCTATGAAGTTGTACATTTTGTGAACTCCCCCGGGTGGCTTAGTCTATCGGAGTTTCCACCCGAGACGAAGCCAGAGACGACCACTTTGTTGGCAACTAAATATCTGGCTGGTTAGAGCAAGACTCCTGGGAGTTTTGAGGGAAGTGCCATGGTGTAGTGGTTAACGTCACAGCCTCTGTGGTGTCTCGTTTGATCCCCAGATCAGACAGAGGATAGAGTTTATATGGATTTTCTCGGGGCTCTCCCCCTTCCTCCCCCAATCAAAATCCATGACGGCACAGGCAATGATTAAAGATGGTCAAAGAAAAGATGATCCTTTTAGGGCCGGTTGCACCCACTTACCGCCAGATCCATCTACCCGCCGATCCTGCAGCACAAGTTGCTTATACCGCGGGTTTATGGTGTTGTCATGGTTGCGGATTTGTGCTCAGGATTTTGTGTACTGTGTGACACCAGGTGGCACCCTTGCCACATGGTTGCCGTAGATACTAGACGACTGGCCATACTTCCATGACGTTACGGGTGCTGCGATCCAATCAGCGCTCTCCAAAATTTTTGCCTGCTTATGTCTCTCATGAGCCAGCATACTACCGAAAACCCCGCGTTTATCTGGACCGGTGCAACGCTATGGAATAAACCCGAGGTTTTTCATGGTATATACCGTGTACCCGCGGTGCAGGGTTCTTCCATATACCTTCCCATATACCGCGACCGGTGCAACCGGCCCTTAAAGGCCCAAGGTATCCATTATATTATTATTATTATTATAGACTCCTTCAAGTTTTTGTAATTCATTGTATACTGAAGCTTAAATTTGAGTTTGGGTGTGGCTGTTTATCAAATTTGAGAGCATGACTTGTGTCTCTTTGATGGACCATTCATTGTATGGTGAGTTGTTTTCTTACTGAAATTCTAGTTTTAGCATGACTGCAACCCATTTTATTAGCACACATTGTATGGGCCTGTGACTGAAATTGCCACTGACTTTGCTGTTAGCATTGCTCCCATCAACACATTAGCAGGCATAATGTCAGAAATGCAACAATCATTGTTCACCTGGGCAATTTACTTGATCAAACCTAGAATAGGAGAAGATAACCTGGAAAGAGTGAAGTTTTCTAAGCTTGAAAAATGTTTCAATGTGTAACTTACATGAAATGTGTTCTTGTTTCCTCTCCCCAACAAAGTGACTTTGCAGAAGTGTACAGTGCCAATCATTTAACTTCAGAATACCAGGGGTTATTGTTGAAATTCTGCACAGAATTTATACGTGTAGATTTCAGGGCGTGTCAGTTGTCTTTCAAAATGTTGGTATCTTAATTTTTGAAGGTGTGGTACCGTACCATATATTAGTATATTCTTGAGACAGACTGGCTTATATTGGTTCTGATCAGCTGTCTGGACATTTTTCTCAGGTACAAGTAACTAAGGGGGTAATATGGTGTTCTGTGATTCACAAAGTTAATGGTGTTATAGAGAACTTTAGAATGTGGTTGTAGTTATTTAAATAGATATTGTACAGAAATGTACACAAAATAATTCTACACATGCAACAAATTATTTTTTGATAAATATTGCCTAGCAAAATATTTGTTAAGATGTGGTTAATGTTCATGTTGAAATATTGTGCACCCACTTTTATGATGCCAATTACTGGGTGGGGCCAACACAAAATATTTTAATTGTTTCATCTTACACTGTTGTAGCTAAAACGTTTAGTATCTTTGTCACACAAGAGTAGCAGTTATGACAGGTAATGGGCACACAATATTTCCTTTCACTGAAACCTTAGAAGTGTAAGGGTAATTCTCTGGGATTCAGAAGGGTACATGGTGTATTTTGGTCTTTTTGTGGAGTTGTTATAATGCAAGATGTACACTAGTCAAATGCACAAATGTAGTTGAGCACATATATTTATATTGAGATTTATTATATTTTATGGGGAATGTGATGGCTTTCATTTTTGACTCCTGGTAACACATGCATATGAATATTGTGTATGCTAATGAGATAATGATGGCAGAAGTGTCATTGTTCTGGTAGTATTTGAATGATGACTGGCAGTATGATGGGGGTTTGACTTGTGGTGGGATGGGTAGCAAAGTTTGATGATACCATACGTTAACTTATCAGTTACTTTCTTCTGGTTTATTCTGTTGTGATTGACCCATGCTGTTCTTAATCATGTTTAGCGAAGAACCTTAAGGTGTTTGTCTTTATAGGGTTTGCAGGCACTGCTTGATTGAAGCTGCTCAAGGGAGGTGTACTGGACGAAAAGATGAAAACAGATTAGGCCAGGAACTGCAAGGAGTATACAAACCAATGATCTCTGTAGACAGTGTAGAGTGTAGACCATGGTCTTAGAATAGTAAGGTCTGGTCACTCCCCTCTCATTGCCTGAGGGGCCTGATGGGGTGGTTTGCGGCAGGTGGCCGTGTGATAGCGCTTTTCAGGTGTGAATAGACATTTGGCAACCCTACTGGACTGCTCTGAACTTAGGTAGAAGAGAAGGGCTTCTCTTCTACCTAAGTTCAGAACAGTTCAGGCCCCCAATGCAATAAGAGGGGGAGTGTCTGGACCTTACTATTCAGACCATGGTGTAGACCAACCCTAATGTCAGGTAGAGTATATCACGATTAAGTTCCCAACTGCATATTTGTGTTGGGTCATAGGCATTACAAGAATTCCAGTGAACTTGAGCTCCTGATCTAGTGTCTCCTTCATGTTCTACTCTAGTGCACTACCTACATTGCTATTGTCCAGCTCAGTTGTGTTTTTGGCCAGGTAATGTAATTTTCATACTTTCTGCAGCTCATTTGGACTAATATGAATTTTGTGTACCATTCCCAAGATAGAATAGTAGAGTTTTAGGAGAAGAGGCATCATTGATGAAAATCCATCTACTGTACAAGGATTTAATATGTAATGGACATTATGTGAAATTGTTTAAAATGTGAAGCATTTCTGTAGCAAACCTAGAGTGACAAACACTTTATGCAACTGTTGAACTTTTTTTCAAACTTACAAGTACAAAGAGCAAAGGGCAAGATAAGGAATTCTTTCATATGGGATCTTATGATGGTACTAAGGCTTATCGACTTTCAAACTGGGCATGTAATTTTTTTCTGATGTGCATTATAAGATTTTTAACGTGCATGCAGGAGCAGGAATGATTAATAATGGGCATGAGAAATGTAATGGGTGTCATTGCAAAAAAATCATGCTCATTTGTCACAATTATTGTCACTTCCACAAAATAATATGATAAATGAGCAGAACTTTTGTATGTATCTGTGTCATGCTTTTACAAGTGCTTAGTAATGGTGGAGAGAAATGCAACTTTTCAGACTCAGGGCAAGGCTGTGGCCTTGGCACATCACAAGCCTCTGCATTACTGCCTTGTCACTGTAATCACTTATAAATTTCTTTTTGTTTATCCTTAGGAGATCCTGCATGTGCAAATTTAGATAATGACACTTTGCACTAGTGCAGATAAAATGGATTCAGGCTGTTGCATAAAAACATGATGAAAACGTGGGAAAAATCTGTTGCCCTTGGACCATTAATGGCAAAAGTAATGTCGCACTTTTATGTGATGCCATCCACAACTTTTTGTTTATCTGCCTCCCTCAGGGGTGCTGCCAGGTACCCCACTCCCCCTGAGGTTAATCATACAGTACTATAGTTTCAAACTAATTGGGACAAGGAGCAGATGCAGTACATTCTGACCCCAAAAGTGTACCTCTGGGACTGTTCTCTTCCCAGTTGTTTCGAGATGAATGGTAAGAGGTCACAGCACCTGGGCTTCAGTGGTCCTTCTACTAGTAGCTTGAAGTCAGATTCCTTAGTTCTTCATTACTCTCTCCTTACAAAACAAAATTTCCAAATTTAGTTAAGTGTAATTTTCTTCTGTTTTTCATTTCTTTTTAGTATTACCCCATGATAGGGCTTCAGGCCCTCTTAGGGCGGTGGAACACCATATTTTCCATACAATTTTCGTGTTTTTCTTCATACTCCGTGCAACTTCTGGGGTATTCATAGATTAGTACAGGCGAGTACATGGCTATTCAACTAGTTTATGACAAGGTCCAGTATTTACCTTTCCTGGGCCATTTAAGGTCCAGTATTTATACCTTTCCTGGGCCATTTAAGGTCCACCTGCTGCAGGCTAAAAATTTATTGGGGGGGTTCAAGGTCACACGAGCTTAGGTGAATGTGGGAGATTTGAATGGGTGTGTATTGGGCAATTCCACGCGTTATGTACAGACCAACGGAAGCTGTATTGAGGTGTCTTCAGAGTCCACCGCAGCTAGGTACTTGCCGTAATAGATTAACTGTTATGAAAATCAGATGCAGCGCAGAAATGTGAAGGTGAGGGACATCATGGAAATTTCATTCGATGGCCATCCACGCGCCCCCCGATGGTATCTCCACCTTATCGTGGTGGTGGGGTTTGCGTTTCTCCCGTGACCCCAAGAGCTATGCCGGCGGTAGCTTCTGTCCCACCTTTGCTTCTTCTTACAGCCAGATAGCCATAGTTGCTTTGGCTTGTTCCTAATAAACCAAACCAAACCATCCACGCGTGTGCGATTGTCTGAAATCTCGTTACGTGCAATCCGTCATTGGACACCAGTTTCTGGGGTATATGCAACTAGGGGGAAACTCTGCGAAATTTGACAGCACAGGTTTCGAAGCTCAAGTGCATGTGGAGCAGTAGGGTGCGAGGAACCGCATCATGCATTAGATTGGGAGAATTCTCATTTTGAACATGAAAACATTTGAGATATCCACCCATTACGTACCACCCGGCATGGTACAACCTACAGCGATTTACTGGGAGTAGCATAAATTTTTGGAGATTGGAATGTCTGTGAATTCATAATCTTATAATGGCTCCACTGCACTGAAATTGGAACTAGGTCAGTTTTTGCCCTTTGGATACCTTTTGGTGTGGCTGTGAAAGGTCACACATTCATGAATACAGCAAAGTGATTGCACAGATCGATGTTGCATTTTGTGCCCTTGAATTATATGAAGACGTCTGTCTCTCTTCCTTTCACATATCGGTACAGCGAATAACCAGCTGGCAATGCGCATTAGCCGAACGAATATCACGGAGCGCACGCTTAGATACTCTGGGAATAATACTGTGTTGTTGGGAATGATACTGTCACAAACTAACATGACTAAGGAAACCATGGTCCACATGCTATCGGTTTTAGTCACTCAGACCCACTCAGATTCCAACTGCGTCAAGATGTAAGAACCGCACCCGATGTCTGCTCTTTCGTGGAATTGCCCTATTTGATGAAATTTGTAGTACTTTTTCCAAAAAATCATGACTTAGTAATTTCCAATGCTATTTCAAACCGTCCCGTATATCGTTGCAGTCCAGACCGGGTCTGCCAATTGAATAGCCTGGGTCAGTATATTGATCCTTCATTAATCTGAAGCGTTCAGTAGAAAGTCTTAAAATACGCTAAGCTAAGCAATACATTTTTAAACTGAATCGTTATACTGTGCATAATTGATGTGACCAAAGACCTTATTGCTTATATTGTGTGTTTCACAATTCTGCTTAGATCCTTATGGTTTGAGTGTTGCTGAATCTTGCATCCAGTTGGTATTCCTGAGCACCCCAATTTTTGTCAGAAGAACTGAATACGGACGTTCCCTTGGCAGGGTTCTCTCGCTCTCTGCAGTGTCAACAGGACTTGTGGAGGTATGGTACCAGGTAAATTATGAAACATTACAGGTTTTCAGGCTTTGTAAATATCTTGCAACCTGAATGGTATACAAAGTGTGGAAGAGGAATTTTCTGGTACACATGCCATGTGACATGTCAATAATTGTGACAATTTAATACTGTATAGATTTATTTTTTTGTGTATAAATAGTTATAGGTAGTACGTGCAGGTTGCCTTGTTTCCGATGTTCTGGTAGCAAAGGTCCGCAACAGAGAGGGCTCCTTAATAGAAGCATCTAAAAAGTCGTTCCACACTCGGGTCACCAAGCTTGACTGTCCAAATAACCCTTCCAAGAATCCAATGTGACCTCCTCTGGCTGGTACCATGATGGCCACATGCTGAGATTTTCCTGCGTCTTCTGTAGGAACAGCTAAAAAGGTGGAAGATTTTAAGAATTTTTGTTGCACGACAAGTGCAGAAATGATATTTTCATACCTTCCATCATAAGAAATGGGTCATCTTCCGCATTGATGGCTAACAAAGGAGTTTTTATGAGGTGCACTTTGTCCCTGACTATAGCCAGTTTGTAAAACGTTTCTTCACTCATGACACCAACATCAGGCACAGTGTATGATATGTGAGGTGCAGTGAAGGCAGCGTCAAATTCATACAGAGTTTCTGCTTTTAGTGCAGCAGAGTAGTGCGGTAGGGATTGCAACACCTCTTCATTATTTCTAAGTAACTGCTTGAACCCCTCTGTCATCACTTTGCTGAAGATAATATTTATCCCACGTGCTAAACTTTTCGTCAAGATTTTGACATCCCATGGCATGGACATGGCTAACAGTACATCCACAAAAGGTGTGACTCCTGCACTGATATTTTCAGAATCAGATGATGCCATTTGTGTCATCAAAAGACCTCCATTGGAGAAGCCTAGTCCAATCATGATGTCGTCAGGGCGAGATTTCCGTATGTGGACAATAGATTCTTTGATGTCAGGCCAGTGTCGATTAGTGCAGAAGAGTTCATTCTAAAATATAAAATATGTACAGTAAGTAATGTTACCTCTGAAAATCGGCCAGTACAAAACAAAATATTACACAACTCTATGCAGTATATCTGACAATAAGACAGACATAATTTAAACACTCTTCCAAATTGTCTCAAAAATATCTTGTCCAATGTAGTGCATAGTGTTGGCATACAAGTCTAATCCACTGTCAAAAAAAATCAGTTGCAAGATAATCGATGGCAAGGATTTGACCTAGCACTTGTTTACATGCTAGTGAAGTCAGAAAATCATGTCTTGCTGGTTCATTATGAATCTTTAGGACTAAATGGTCTTCATCATAAGATAGAGCAGAAAAAAATGCAACTTAGTGGTGCAGGCAACTTAGTGGGTAGGCTCGTAATTACGTTATATGCCTATGGATGACATATAGACCCATTTTATGCCTAGCCTAGTGTTCTGGATACCTGGGCAGTTCCTGGGTTCATGACCAATTTCTCCACCTGGCCCATTATACAGGGTAACAAAAGTTTCTAGCACACCACACATTGCACTTTATAATTTTTTTGTTTTTTATGTATTCTGACAGGGAAGAGTGTAACTGTAAGGTATGTGAATAATCAGTATGAAGACCATTTCTCTCCAAACACTGGGCCACACGTCTGCCAAAACTGTCCACAAGTTTGAACCTATCCTCTTTTGTGACCAATGCCCATTCCTGCTGAACTCTCCTTTGAATTAACTCCCAACGATTTCCTGGCCTGGGTTGCTTGAAAACACTGTCTTGCAGCCTGACCCACAGGTGTTCAATAGGATTTAAGTCTGGAGAGTTTCAAGGCCAGTAAAGCCACACCTTTCCACACATCTTTTGTGCTGCTGCAAATGCAATGGACACTTTCGCAGTGGGGCATTTTGCACCATCTTGCATGAGCACCTTCAGGTTTTGTTTTGGAAAGATATGGCAGTCCTTCATTTTTTCTCCATACTTTGGCAACATCTTGTCATGATAATATTCCACATTGACTGTTTTTACTGAGACTTTGCACTTGTACATTACTGACTGTGCTAGAAACTTATGTTACACCCTGCATTTGACTTCAAAGTCACATCAGATCTGTATCAGTGGATTTCTAGTGCATGCCCTTCTGTGTAATATGAGTCCTGGTAAGGGGCATATAAACTGCATGTGAGCATACGTAATCCAGCACAATTGAATCAGGAATGTATCATGGAATAGTCCCATCATCTACTATACAGTATTGTATGCTATGTATACTACGTACATTGTTGACCATCATTGCCTGTAAAATATCCACACAATGTAAAGTTGCAAATTGTTCTACCTTCAGAGGAAGACCTCCCATTCCACGGTTGTTGAAGACGACACAGGTGATTCCCCGACGCTGGGCATCCCTAACTGGTGCACGCAGGTAAGCAGCACTGCTGTCACTTGTCAACCCACCAATTAAAAATGCAATGATTCGTGGCTTCTTGTGGTCCTGCAAAGTCTCATCAGCATCCACCCAGTCCAGCGCCACCTGCCGATATCCAAAATTTGCCAATGAATATTATTCTCAAACAGTGCAAATATACCTTTGCCATACCTGTCCACCATCAGTAAGGTTCACAACTTCCCTCCTAAACGTAAGTGGTGGTTGAAAGTAGTCTGGGAGATATGCGGCCACTACTGTGTGCAGGCGAGGTTCTAGAAGCCAAGGGGTAGGCATTGCATTGGCTGTGACGGCTGGAACTTGGGTGCAGAGAAAATCTTTCCACGGCCCATCGCCAACAGTCAGAGTAGCAGGTCGCACCTCCAGAAGCCAGTAACTAGCTGCTAATGTGCCAAACCAAAGTGCAGCTACGTACAACAAGGGCACCTCCATGAGTGCGTAACTGGACCATGATGCGGCTGATACCGAAAGAAGCACCCATCCCCAGGCCATTCTTGAGCTGTGCTGTGTGGCCCTCCTTTCCGCCTTCCTTGGTGCTGCAACTCCTCGCAAGCCACTGCCCGACTATCCGACCACGTTGCTGCATTTATTTATCCGTATTAGTCAGGGCTCACAGTGTCAACTTGTACCTTGCAACTTACCTTCTCCCTGGTCCGCCTCTTTTCCCTGGCGACCCCTCACATTATTGAACGTAAACATGCCCTGTGGCGATAAGGTCCCTGATTAGTCGAGTCTCTGAAGAGTCTGTCCGGTGTCCCAAATGACCCCTCTCAGTCTGTGATAACACAATGTGACGTTTGAATGAGTGCCGCACCATCATCGTGTGCATGGAGAGAGTGCTGCCACGGTTTCTGCTTTCTGAATCCCTGTGCCATCTGTTGCAGGAGGGACCAAACAATGATACTGTCACGTGCAATACAGTAATCTTTGGGAAGGAAAAAAATCTACCGGAAAACCACGTAGATGGAAATATACCAATTGCCGGATTCTTCACTAAGGGTAGTCCGTGTACACCTTCGTGGGTAGTCCGGTATAGTCCGGGTAGTTCGGTATAGTCCGGGTAGTCCGGGGGCTGTAGACTGTTGCTATTTATAAGGTGACCAGATTTCTAAACCCCAAATTCGGTAATGCCCAGTGGCGGGGGGTGGTGGTATGGTTAAAATCCATTGAAAGTTTACCATTTATTTACGAATGAAAGTATATAGCAGTCCTAATTTTTGCATTTTCTCAATAGCCAGAATTATCGGACTCATCACAGCAACAGGGTGACCTATAGTTGTTGGAGGGTCCACTGAACAAATTAACAATGTTATCTCGATGTCGATGAATGGGTTCCACCGGCTAGCATTCGCAATGCTGTCGGGTCTTTTACGACGGAGTCCAAGAAGTCGCTCCAGATGCGATTCACCAGACTCGTGTGTGCGAATAGACCTTCTCTGAATCCCAAGTGACCTCCATGGCGTGGTAGCAGTATGGCCATATGCTCCGATTTTCTGGCATCCTCGATGGGAATGGCTGAAAGGATGAAACAGATATTAAAGGTGTGCCTTCGTTTATGCAAGGCATGTATACGTCATACCTTCAGGAGGAGCGAAAATGTCATCTGCAGCATTGACAGCCAAGATAGGAGTTCGCACGAGGTGCACTTTGTCCCTGGCTACGGCATTGCCGTAATACATATCGATGTTGCCAGTAAATCCACACTGCGGCATAGTAAACACCGAATCAAATTCCTCGAAACTCTTTGCCTTCAAACCAGCAGAGAAGTAAGGCAATGACTCAAACATGTATTTGTGTTTCAAAATGAAATGCGTGAATCCAGCTGCTATGACATAACTATATATACGATTTAAGCCACGGCTCAGATTCTGAATCATGATCCGGACATCCCATGGGATGGAAACGGTTATCGCCGCATCTACAAATGGTACTGTTCCTTCTCTGATATCCTTCGAGTGTGTTTCGGCTACTCTCGTCAGCATCAGACCACCGTTGGAGAAGCCCAGTCCTATCAGAATATCATTAGGACGTCCTTTTCGTACGTGAGCAATTGCATCTATCACGTCAGGCACCCATCGCATATTCCAGTGGAGGTCATTCTGGAAGAAGAGGTCACTTTCAGAAGCTGTGGCATCAGAATGGAAAATACGGACTTTGAGTGGGACTCCTCTCATTCCGCGGCTGTTGTAGACAACACAGGTGATACCTCGTCGGTGGGCTGCCAGGATGGGCTCACGCATATACCCGGCCCCACTGTCGTTGGTCAACCCTGCCAGCACAAATGCCACCACCCTCGCCTTCTTCGGATCCCACAGACCGTCATCAGCATCCAACCAGTCCAGTGCCAGCTGCAGGAGTGTCAGACATCACTATCGTTCCACATGATGCTAGTGGTACTACAGTACATCTCACCTGTCCGCCGTCTGGAAGGGTTATGACTTCTTTTCGGAACTTGATGACTGGCGTTAAAAATTCTGTTGTCATGTAAGTTGCTATTGTGTTCAAGTGTGCATTCTGAAGCCATGGTGTAGGGTGCTGTTTGACCTTTAAAGCTGGTACATGGCTTGTCAGAAAATCTTTCCACGGACCATCACCCACTGCCAGGAGAGGAACTTCTGGTTGAGGAACCAAATTCATCCAAGTGAAAAATTTCACGAGCATATCCTTCAAATACGCCAACGAAAATGTCAGAAAACAGTACATTGATGTTAGACACACCATCCTCCGTACTTGTTAGTTCCCAGATGACTGTCACTTGGTTTTGTATTGAAAACTACAGAGTCGGCAAACCGAGATTATGGCGTATCAGTATTGATAATAATCGCTGTTTGAAATTATTAGAAGCGATCGCGACGAGATGCGACTGCACTGTCTTTTAACTGCACACTGCAGGCTCACAATATGCACTTTTGCGGGAGAGTATACGTATAGCCTGTGAACCGAAGTTTTTAACAACCATGCTTATAAAAAACTTAGGGTCACAGGCTCACAGCTCACAGGGCAACATTATCTCCACCATCTAATCATCAGAGTTTTCCCTGAATAAGCGGCGTGATATACGACAATTACACAACAGTAATGATCGTTCAGTTTTTATTATTCGTGAACATTAAAAATCGGGGAAAAAGCATTAGCGCGAGAAGGCGGATTAATAAATAATTAATATTTGCGGATTTACACCATGCAAAATTGTGTCAAAAATTACAACCTATATGTATGAGACAATATTTTCTGTCCGTGCTAAGAACTCTCTGAGGAAATGTAATAATTTTAGTGTAAACATACGAAGAAATGACAGAAACAGTGAGTAAAATTATTTGTTTTGACAAAAGCTTTTGTAAACATGGCAGATGCAGGTGACATATAGCCTTGTACACTCGAAAAGAAGGATTCATGCGGTTCCTCTGTCATTTTCGTTTGGATCGTAGCACAGGCAGAAAAGTATACTAAACATGGACTTTTTATATTTGCGAGACTGTTACTTTATGGTGTACTAGCAGGATACCCGGCGTTGCTCGGGTTATGAAATACTTTTCCATAGGAGTGACCCATTGATTTGGTAGTAATCTTTGCAATAATTATGGCTATACAATGTCGGCATACCTGTAACATGGAGCATTGCATGTATACATGAAGTCCAAGCAACACACTAAGGATGTCATATTGTAAGAAAATACACAATGCACCTCCAAAATCCAGCCAAAGTATGTAATGAAAAATTGAAGGTTGTGCAGTAAATGTAGAATGTAGAAGCTCCAGCATGGTAGCTTACAATCTGACATCCATTGTGTGTTTCTT
>JYFJ02008496.1:0-12217 GCA_000934665.2 Catajapyx aquilonaris
AGTCAGTGAACATTCAGAGTATGTGCACAGAACAGTCAGTGAACATTCAGAGTATGTGCACAGAACAGTCAGTGGATGTTGATAACAAATGTGCAGTGAACGTTTCAAAATGAGACATCATCAACATTCACTTGATGTTCCCTTGAACATTCACTGAACGTTCGAATGTTCAGCATGGAACGTTAACTGAACATTCACTGAATGTTGATGTGTCAATGGGGTAGTCCTGTGGGAAGAAGAAGAAGAAGGAGTGAGCCCCTCGTGTCCAACCATTCCAACCCGTGCAGTGCGGACATGGCCGACCTGGTCTCTCCAACATGCACTGGTCGGACCTTGATGGGTAGGAAGGAGGTCTTCCCCGCACCCAGCCTTGCACTGCAAGTACTGCACCTAGTGTAAACGTGCCAACAAGTTAGGTACCGGTCAGCTGCTGCACTCCCCAGTCCTTCCAGAGACACAATAATGATCAGAATAGAGCAGCTTGGCCGCTAAAAGTGGTCGTCACTCTCCTGCCATCTTGTATCTGTCTGATATGGTGTCTCCCCGGTGGGACAGCATATGTCTGATTCGATATGGTTTCTCCCCGGCGAGGCTACACTTAATTTACGCGTTGACTGTACGTTTTTTTTATAACTTTAAACTGTTATCATTTTAAAATTAAAAATATCAAATTGGTCGATCTTTAAGGGTAGACCACAAAGCCCTATTGACCCACTTGGCGTGGATCGGGTTATCTTGACATGACTGTACATCAACCGTCACCCGGTGAATCTATCACACAAAATGGCCGACCACATTTTTTCTCCAGAGAAATTTTTCCGAAACCGTGTAATGATCCGAAATAACAATTATTGTGCACACATATCGGGATGGCTCTTGATGGAGAGTTGAATAATGTTTGAATGTGTGTTACAGGAATGACTGCGGCAACGCGCACGGGTCTGCAAGTGATGGTCTGGCAATGGTCATCGACAGAGCTGCAGCTGCTGATGAGCCAGGGTGTGACAAAGAACAAGTTGTGCTCACCATAGGGAAGAGGTGAGCCAGGTGAATGACGGCCGGTGTGGCCATCAGCCACGGTGCAGATGGATTGCCGCTCTCCGACGTGCTGAAAACGTCAGCTGCGGTAAGGACAATCATCATGACCGATCAGAATTCAGACAACATAAAAACCGGCCAGAAGAAGAAGAAGAGTGTGTGGCAAACAAGTGCGGTTTTTTATTAAAATTGCTTTTCATTTCCAGCGATGCGTTTTATTCACAACGTGCTTCCCATTTGCAATAATCCATTTTTCTTGTGCCAGTAAATTTTTATTAATTTCATTTATTCATTGCTCCATTAGTTGGGTATTTGTTTAGCATCCTTTCGCGCAAAAATTGTCCAGTAAATCATGCTTTGAAACACATTTTCTGACATTTTCACATTCGCAGTGTAATTTACTTAATGGTGGAAATTATTTTGCAGTTTTCTTTTTGCTGATGTCAACTGACAATTATTACATCTCCTCTGGCACATGCGGGGCTCATGATTAATGTTACTTGTTAGAAAGTGCGCTTACACTTTTGTTCCGTCTACTGGCCAGCAGTCATCAGTTTCGAAATGAAGTGGTCAGTTTGGTACCGTAGGTCTTTTTGGTACATTGTTTTGTGCATTGTTCTTTTCTCGTGCCCTTGTTTTCTCCATACACTTTAAGGACATATTATTTTGGTTATGAGAATAAAGGGAAAGACCTAGTTTCCTGATGTCTTATTTATTTTCTTCTTTTAGGGAATAAATGTGGCGGCGCGTATCAATCTTGTTGCATCCTTCACGTTGACAGCATCAGGAAACGTCATCTGGTCTGGAGGGAGGACTCGCTGCCATCTATTTTCCAAGACGTAGGCTTAACACTACGTCCCCCAGCCCTGTGCGGTTGAAGCATGAAACTTATTTCAACTGATGACATGTTATAAAAGCCAGATAATGACAAATCCAGTCATACCAGAGTGAACAAAAGTCAGTCCAGATTATTTCTACCCTTTTTTTTATCCCCCTTTGAACTGGAACATCACACTAGACATTTTTACAAGAGAGTAGAAATGGTGTCATGTTCCATAATCTGAGCTGACTGACCATCCAGTAAAACATCCTTCACAGTGCAAGTAACATTACGAGGTGACTTACCTGAGACAAGGCGTAAAATCGGGCGCAAAAGATGAGCCAGAAGAGTTGGGTCTGCGGCTGAAAGAAAGAGAATGGTTCATATCAGACATTTCTGGTGCCCAACACATGATCAGCATAACCCATTGCGTATATGCTGCAGGGTGGTCCACTGGCCAAGTCTACAGTCGAACTGCACATGGCCACATTACTTGATTCAGGTATATGTATAATTAGTTAATTGACTCACCACCTTCTGCTTGACGCTTTTCTCTCTCTTCAGGTGCTGCCAGGGTGACAGTGGCCGCCAGGACAAGGATCAGCAACACGGCACATGAACGGAAGGACATCTTGCTGTACGGTGGACACTGAACGGCTCCTTCTGGATCTGATGATTATGCCTATGTAAGTCAGATCGCTCTACATTATGAAGTTTCCAGTGCCTCTCATACTTTTGGTAACTATGGGAAATGCAGGAAAATGTGGGTATGCCCTGGTGTACGTGTGATAAATTGTTGCAAGGGCGAATATAAATGTCTAATTAATAACTTGTACGTGCTGAGTAGTGTTTCTTACCAATATGGTAGATTGCTGGTTGATCAGTTGAAGGCTATGCGATGACTGAATATCCTGGCTCCAGGCAGCAGCCTCCTTTTTATAGCCTATTGGTGATCAGTGGCACAGTCGCACTGAATGTGCGGATCAGTGACACAACAAAAAGGACCACAAAGGGACAATGGGCACAACCAAAGGATAATAAGACAGTCATGTCCTTTTGTTGGAAGCAAAAGCAATGGCCGGATTATTGGAGTGTGGGAGATACATGAACGCAACCAGTATATGGTGCACGTGTACAACAGTATATGCTTCATGTAGCATGAGTGCATGAATAGGACAGAGGTTATCCAGTCCCATTGTTGGAGTAAACAAACAGCACAATTTGTGAAAGGATCCATTCATGTGAAGCTGGATCTCTTTTCATTGGCATTCCACTGACCTCTTAACATTCGTGAATATTTGGGTCACTAAACGAGGTTTATCACGGCCGTTTCTCAATGCGCACAGTGATTGTTGTGGAATGATAATAAAACCATGGCACAACAAATGAAGCTCTCTTTTGTTACTTTATCTTCCAGGGAACAACTAGGGTATTGTTCCCATTGATTGTTGCCCTTATTAGATGCAATACAATAGGAAATATGGTGCACATTCAATGGGCATATTGACTGGGTTTGTTCTCATGCATACAATTTATGCAAACAGGCGCCTGGCGCTCATTAAAGGCATGCCACACTTGTGATCTGATCACCATCGCAGCAGTCTGGTTAGTGAAACTGACTCTGCTCAGCTATAGACAACCTAACATGCCCGTCAGCTCGGCACAACATTAGGTTTTTCCCTTCACTGTTAGGCATTTTGTTCTCATCTCCATAATATTAATGCAGTTACGCTTGGGTCGCAGATCAGGCAAATGACCTTGTGAGTATTTCCAATGCCTTTTGGTGCTGCGGGGAGGTGCGAGGTGAAAATATGGCAACAAGGGAAATCATGCATATTTGAAGAAAAAAAAAAATCTCAAAAAAAGCCATTTTAAAAATTTTATTTTCATTTTTTTATTTTACAAGGAAAGACATGGTATAAAATTATGCAGTGTCAAAACCCGGTATATTTTTAATAAGTGAGATAAGTTAATTGAAATTGGTTTTGTTGTTGGCGTAGTTTTTTGGCTTGAGAACTTTGGATGTCATCTGGGTGTAGGACTGTGCTATTTTCAGAAAAGTCGAAGTGCAAAACTAAGTGAGACGGGTTTGTTTTGCAGGCTGCCTTTAAGTTACGAACTATATGGTTATATTTCATTATGACTTTAGAAGTAACTGCAAGGATGTTGAAAGACACTAAATGAAAGCAAAGAAATACCAGCTGCAGTGGATGAGCTACGGATGGATGCCATTCCAGTCTTTTCCCTGCCGCAAGGTCTCACATTTTAGCATAAGCTCGGTACGTAATTAAACAATGTTTCCTTACAGTCGGTCCGACCGAAGGAAACGTGTCATCTCCTGGGGATTCATCTACCCCAAAGTCCGCAGCAGCTGCGACATGTGCTCGTAAAGCTAGTTGAAACAAGTGCCCTCAGTGGAAAGGCTGATTAGAAGGAGGAAGTATTCTTCAGCAGCTGATGAGGGATGATGCTTACTCGTTTGCAAATCACAAGGATGTCATATTGGAAGCTGTGAATACAATTGCACGCCATCATTTCCAGGAAGAATTTGCTCAATTTATTTCCCATCCTTTTATTCAAGTTGCAAGCTCATACATTGCATGGGTCTTGTCAATGGCTCGCGATCAAACTGGCAAATGGGGAATTACAGTCAAGGCCACATCAGGACGAGACCTTGCAAACTGAGCCATGGCCAAGCTCCTGTCAACGTGATCACAATCAGCTACTTTAACAGAGTTGAGGTTGGGGAGCACTTTGATCAAATCATGGAGGCCATCATGGGTGATTCTGGGGCACCTGTAAAAGGTCAGCTTGGACAGAGAGGTGCATCGCCTCATTGACCTCAGGCATTCATCGTCAAAGTAGTGTGAAAATTCCAGAGCGAATGATTCCAGCCCTCTAATCATGTTTGGCCAGGAGAACAATTTAGTGGTGACCGACAGGTTCAGGAAGTTTGGCCATGCAAGAGTCAGGTGGCGGAGGTTTCCAAGGGAACAGAGTCCGTCAAGGGTTCTGTGGCCTGGGAACATGTCTGAGAATAGTACCTCGAGATCTTCCACCTGGGGAAATTGAGACAGGGTCTGATACAGCGGCAATGTCTCAAAGACCTCAAGTGATAGCATCTTGATTTGCTGGCCAGCAACTGACGACAGCAGACGGAGTTCTTCTTCTTCATATTCTGAATCAAAGATGTCAACCTCATTCAGGTTTGGCCAATTGTGCTGAATTATTCCTGGATTGGCCCGCCTTTGACTTATTTCGCTGCCAAACAGGCGCAAACTGGTCAGGTGAGGAGCATCACACATGATGTCCAAGATGCCGACATTGCCAGTCCAAAACTTACACATGTCAATAGAGATGCGCTCCAGTTGCCTGCTGTACATCTGGATCATCCGTTTGACTGTTTCTTCTCTCATGATGTACATCAACGACAGATGCAGAGACACCACGCCTGGAGCCACAGCATGAATCACATCTACGATCTGATCATCCTCTGGTTCGAGCCTCCAATCATCCAACTGCAGCCTCTTGACGTGGACCATCCGTCCCCTTTGAAGCTCCAGCTGCCTCCCCAACTGCTGCACTTTGCTGACTGTAACTGTCCCACCTTCCCTTATGTCCTCGAAATTCCTCCCATCCAGCCTGACCCCCCTCCAGAGTTCTTCGTCGTAGGACAGCCTCCTCCACTGCCTGCAGACTGGTGCTGCGACCTTCACAAGCTCCCCTTTCGTCAGGTAGGAGAAGACCTTCAGCGTGACCTCGTCTGGCAATAGTGGCCTGCCCTCCGCCTGCGAAAGGATGGAAAAGGGTAATTATGTCCCACCATTAACCAAGACCCGCGCGTCCTCACCTGCTGCCTTGCCTCCTCCTCTTGATGGTCTCCCATCTCCTGCTGCAGTGTCCTCCTCCTCTTCCTTCAGGACCACCCCAGCTAGTCCTGTGGGAACAAGAAGAAGGAGTGAGCCCCTCGTGTCCAACCATTCCAACCCATGCAGTGCGGACATGGCCTATCTGGCCTCTCCAACAACAAAGGAGTGGTGATACCCTGATCATCAACCAGGTCTTATATTGTCCAGAGCCCTCGTCCCCCACCCAGCCTTGCACTGCAATAAGTCTCTCCGTACCCAGTCATGTAGGTAAACCCACCAACAATAAGTGAAGCCTGCCGTACCCCAATTCCTTCCTTTCCAGAGGCAACAATGCCCCGAGGGATACGAACCACCTTCTCTTCAGAACGCTTCAGAATCTGTTCGATTAGAAATGGTTTCTCCCCGGTGGGGCAACATATCCGTCTGACTCAATATGGTTTCTCCCCGGATATGTTTACGCTTAAGTTTTGCGCCGTGTTTTACGCGTTGTTTCTACCTGATTTGAAACAGGTGTATTTTCATAACATTAGCAAAGAAAATGACGTCGATTTTTAAAGTAGATACGCTTATTTCTAGGCCTGCGACCCGGGGTGGTGGAGGCCTGGTCCTCTTCAAAGTGGAAGAAGCTACTCTTCGGCCATCTTGAATCTGTCAGACTCGAAATGGCTTCTCCCCGGTGCATATCCCAATGTCTCAATATGATTCCTCCCCGGTTATGATTACACTTAATTTTTACGCGTTGACTGTACTGTTGATATTTACAGGTGTTTTATTTAAATTTTAAATCAGAAATGAAAAGTACTTAAATTTAAAAAAACTGTTTTGCTGTCAACGTGGAGAGGATCGTGTGATCTTGACATGACTGTACATAAAACCGTCAACCCGGTGAGACTTTCACACAAGATGGCCGACCATTTTCTCCAGAATTTTCTAGATCTTTTCTTTGCCAAATCCATTTTGCGATTTTTCCCCCCTCCATGCCCATGCAAGGATTGCAAGGCGGTTGAGGGAAAAAGTTCTTGTACAAGTCGTGATTAGTACCACATCAGACAAGTGCACACTAGTACTTGCACATTGAACCAAGTCCAGTGTAACATACATGTACATATACATAAGGCAAAGTGTGTTTGTTTGTCCTAAGGGTATGAAAATAATGAGGTGGCACGGACTATTTTTATTCACCTGCACATGCGGTGTACAACCGGCCAGAAATTAATCCGAGTCAATAAGATGTCTTCCAACAGACATGGCCACACTCAAGCCCAGCTCGACAGCGATCGTTGATAATTCCAACCAGGCACGCTGCGTGATCTCTGGTGCGCAGGCCATTTTTGCAATAATTTTTGTGTGTGAATGAGCAAGTAGTTAAAGTTCGGAAAGGTAGCTTGATTGAAAGGAATTAG
The DNA here is from genome assembly GCA_000934665.2 of Catajapyx aquilonaris. Taxonomy (NCBI): domain Eukaryota; kingdom Metazoa; phylum Arthropoda; class Diplura; order Dicellurata; family Japygidae; genus Catajapyx; species Catajapyx aquilonaris. The sequence goes on from JYFJ02008496.1 coordinate 7,131, forward strand.
GTGAATTTTTGAATCGCCTGCTTGCGGAACAAGTGCCTTTACTCTGCCAAATGCCTTTATAATCAGACTATAATTATTGCAATTGTGATATAAGCGTCGAGTCATTTCAGTTTTCCGGTCTGAAGCGAGAGACTCGCAGTGTCTGAGAGATGCCTCCCAACTCCGAGGACTTCTGCTGCGTCTCCTTGCGTCCCAACCATGTTTGACATGGACATTACTGGACAATGGAGTATAACCAACTTCAGTCTTAAATTATGCACAAGCCTTGTTATTATGACGCTTGGTCAATACCGGCTCATTCTTACATTAATATGCTGCCGACGTGTCCGCTCCGACTATCTCGGCAGTAGGTTAACAAAGCGACTCAATATCGTATGCTGCATCCAAGCGTGAAGACTTTACTTGCCAACCAAAGCCTTGGTGCAAATGCGAGGCATGCAACGACTGCTTCCAGCGCAAGCCGCACTTGCTGGATCACTGCAGGACGCAGCATATGGAGCGACTCAGATGCAACTGCGCGGTGAAGGCTTTCTACAGACCATTGCTTGCAGAAGCACCAGGAGATGCACGGTAGAAATCAAGGTGGCACGAAGCTGCTGTTCATATGCGAAGGGTGCGGTAAGACCTATACGGACAAGCAGAATTTGATGCAACTTCAACAACCCAAGGTCGTTGAAATTACATGTAATGATACATACTGGAAGCCGTTCAAATGCAGCGTGTGTGGGAAGGGATTTCACAGCAGCCAACTCCCGCCGTCATCTCCTGTTGCACCTAGATGGAAATGGCAGGATGGAAAATTGCTTATAATAATAATAATGATGTAAATTTATGACCCATTGCAGTCAGCCTTTTGGTTTGGATCCAGTACTCTCAATGTGACAGTACATTGTAACCATCACCCGGTGAATCTTTCACCCCAATCTGGTGGACTAGTTTTTCTCAAAAAAACTTATATCTGCAATTTTCTTCGCCAAAATCCCGCCTGGATTGAGTAAATTAGTGCGAGTCCACCTTCCTGGAAATAATGGCCAGATTCTTCCCCCCACAGTGTCCACATAAGAAGCAACAACACGGTGTGAATCCGAAGAATTCGCTCAATTTATTTCCCATCATTTTATTCAAGTTGCAAGCTCATACATTGCACGGGTCTTGTCAATTGCCCGCAGTCAAACTGGCAAATGGGGAATTAATTTACAGTCAAGGCCACATCAGGACGAGACCTTTCAAACTGAGCAATGGCCAGGCTCCTGTCAACACTGGCGCACCTCTGAACACGAAGAGACTTGAGTTTGGGCAGCACTTTTATCAAATCATGGAGGCCATTGTGGGTGATTTTGGGGCAGGTAAAGAAGGTCAGCTTGGACAGTGAGGTGCACGTCCCAATGGACACGAGGCATGCGTCGTCAAAGTCATCTGAGGAGTAAGCCAGCTTGAATGTTTCCAGCCCTCTGATCATGTTTGGCAAGGAAAACAATTTAGAAGTGACTGACCGGTTCAGGAAGGATTGCCATTCAAGTGTCAGGTGGCGGAGGTTTTCAAGGTAACCCAGTCCGTCAAGGGCTCTGTCGTCCAAGAAGTTGGGTGGGGATATTACAGAGAGATCTTCCACCTGTGGGAATTGTGCCAGGGTCAGATACGGCTCCATCGCCTCAAGAAACTCAAGTGTTAGCTTCTTGACTTGTCCGCCGGCAACTGAGGACAGCAGAAGGAGTTCTTCTTCTGCAGTATCTGAAGGACCGATGCAGACCTCCTTCAGGTTTGGCCAACTGTGCTCAATTAATCCTGGATTGGACAACCTTTGCTTTCCATCATTGTCTGACAGGGTAAGACTGGTGAGGTGTGGAGCCACGCACATGAGGTCCAAGACGTGAACGCTGCCAGTTGGAAGAATGCAGTCCCTGAATGAGATGTGTGTCAGTTGCTGGCTGTACATCTGGATCATCCGTTTCAGTGTTTCTTCTCTCGTGAAGGTGCTAAAATTCAGCTGCAGAGATGTGATGCCTGGAGCCACAGCCTGAAGCACATCTACGATCTGATCATTCTCTGGTTTGATGAAATCCCAACTGTCCAACTCCAGCCTCTTGACGTGGACCATCCTTCCCCTTTGAAGCTCCAGCAGCTTCACCAACTGCTGGTTTCTGCTGACTGTCACTCTCACACCGTCAGTTATGTCCTCAAAATGGCTCCCATCCAGCCTGACCCCCCTCCAGAGTTGCTGGTCATAGGTCAGCCACCACCACTGCCTGCAGACTGGTGCTGCGATCTTCACGAGCTCCCCTTTGGTCAGGTACGAGAAGATCTTCAGTGTCACCTCGTCAGGAAGGAATGGTCTGCCCTCCTCCACCTGTGGAAGGATGGAAAAGGGTATAATGTCCCGACATGTACTGCGTGTGCCCAGTCCTCACCTGCTGCCGTCCCTCCTCCTCTTGATGGTCTCCCATCTCCTTCTGCAGTGTCCTCCTCCTCCTCCTCTTCCTTCAGGACCACCCCAGCTAGTCCTGTGGGAGCAAGAAGAAGAAGGAGTGAGCCCCTCGTGTCCAACCATTCCAACCCTGGTCTCTCCGACAACAAGGAGTGGTCAGACGACCTTGATCAATCAGGCCTTGTCCCCTTGCCCAGCCTTGCACCGCAAGTACTGTACCTAGTGTAAACGTGCCAACAAGTGCAGCACCGGGGGTCAGCTGCCGCACTCCCCAGTCCCTCCAGAGACACAATAAGGATCAGAATAGACCAGCTTGGCCTCTAAAAGTGAAAGTCACTCTCCGGCCATCTTGTGTCTGTCTGATATGGTGTCTCCCCGGTGGGACAGCATATGTCTGATTCGATATGGTTTCTCCCCGGTGAGGCTACACATAATTTACACGTTGACTGTACGTTTTTTTTTGTAAATATAATAAATTAAATTATAATTTTATCTATAGTGCGTTGGAATAAGTATTTTCCCACTGATCCCTTGTTGATGTACAGTCATGTCAAGATCACACGATCCGCGCCAAGTGGGTCGTGTGATCTTGACATGACTGTACATCAACCGTCACCCGGTGAATCTTATCACACAAAATGGCCGACCACATTTTTTTCTCCAGAGTAATTTTTCGGTAACCGCAGCAGAAACCGTGTAAGTGACAATTATTATTGTGTACACATATCGGGATGGCTCTAGATGGGGTCGAATAATGTTTGAGTGTGTGTTACAGGAATGACTGGAGCGCGCACGGGTCTGCAAGTGATGATCTGGCTATGTCGGGGTTGCCTCTGGAGGAAGTCATCGACTGAGCTGCAGCTGCTGATGAGCCAGGCGGTGGCAAAGAACATGTTTGTGGACAGCGGGTCAAGCGGTGAGCCAGGTGAAGGACTGTGTGGCCATCAGCCACAGTGCAGATGATGGATTGCCTCCGACGACCTGCTGAAAACGTCAGTTGCGTTTAAGTACAACGATGAGAGCGACATGAAAAGCGGCCAGAAGAAAAGACCAGTGTTCCAGTGTCCGGCAAACAAGTGCGGTTTTTATTAACAATTGGATTTCATTTCCAGCGTTGCATTTTATTCGACACGTGCTTCCCATTTGCAATAATCCACTTTTCTTGTGCCAGTAAATTTTTATTAATTTCACACTACACTGGTTGGGTATTCGTTTAACTTTTATTTCGCTCAAAATTGTCCAGTAAATCATGCTGTGAAACACATTTTCTTACATTTACATTCAAAGTGTAATTTAGGCCTACTTAATGTTGGAAATCATTTTGCAGTTTTCTTTTTGCAGATGTCAACTGACAATTATTACATCTCCTCTGGCACATGCGGGGCTCGTGATTAATGTTACTTGTTAGAGAGTGCGCTTACACTTTTGTTCCGTCTACTGGCCAGCAGTCATCAGTTTCGAAATGAAGTCAGTTTGGTACCTTAGCTCTTTTTGGTATCAACAGTTCAAAAAGAATTGTCTCGTCGCGTAGAGCGGGCAGCCACGCGTCAGGATGAAAGGAAGCAGTTTCAAGGTTCCTTTCATCCTGACGTGTGGCTGCCTGCTCGACGCGACGGGACAATTCTTTTTGGACTGTTGATACATTGTTTTGTGCATTGTTCTTTTCTCGTGCCCTTGTTTTCTCCATACACTAAGAACATATTATTTTGGTTATGAGAATAAATGAGAATGACAGTGCAACCTAGTTTCCTGATATCTTATTTATTTTCTTCTTTTAGGGAATAAATGTGGCTGCGAGTATCAATCTTGTTGCATCCTTCATGTTGACAGCATCAGGAAACGTCATCTGGTCTGAAGGGAGGACTCGCTGCCATCTATTTTCCAAGAGGTACGCTGCTTAACACTACGTCCACCAGCCCTGTGCGGTTGGAGCATGAAACATTTCAACTGATGACATGTTATAAAAGCCAGATAATGACAAATCCAGTCATGCCAGAGTGAACGAAAGTCACTCCAGATTATTTCTACCCTTTATTTATATCCCCCTTTGAACTGGAACAGCACTCTAGACATTTTTACACGAGAGTAGAAATGGTGTCATGTTCCATAATCTGAGCTGATGACTGACCATCCAGTAAAACATCCAGACAATTAACTTCACAGTGCAAGTAACATTACGAGGTGACTTACCTGCGACAAGGCTTACAACCCCGTGCAAAATAAAACCCATAAGAGTTGAGTCTGTGGCTGAAAGAAAGAGTATGGTTCAGATCAGACGTTTCAGGTGCCCAACACATGATCAGCATAACCCGTTGCGTATATGCTGCAGGGTGGTCCACTGCCCAAGTCAACAGTCGTACTGGACATGGCCACACTACTTGATTCAGGTATGTATAATTAGTTAATTGACTCACCACCTTCTGCTTGACGCTTTTCTCTCTCTTCAGGTGCTGCCAGGGTGACAGTGGCAGCCAGGACAAGGATCAGCAACACGACACATGAACGGAAGGACATCTTGCTGACGGTGGACACTGAACGGCTCCTTCTGGATATGATGATTAAACCTACGAGGGAGGGTCAAAAAGTTATCTACCTAGGTATGAAGGACATGGCTTAGCGGCATAATTTTTTAATTATAGGTACTTTCAACCCTTCTTGTACA
>JYFJ02008497.1:0-12260 GCA_000934665.2 Catajapyx aquilonaris
GCGTGTTGTGGGAGTTAGGTACATTTTCGGAAGCTGAAACATGCGGCATTAAATTCCTTGAAAAATGTAACCCCCGATATGCTAATTTAAGGCGGTGCAGGGGCCTTCCCCAGGATTTCTATAAGGGACAAACATCTGACAAACTTCCTTATTTATAGATATAGATTAAGATTATTATTATTATTATTATTATTATTATTATTATTATTATTATTATTATTATTATTATTATGTAATGTAAGTTTCATCACGGAAAATGTCTGCTCACACCCATAATAGTGCTCCAAAAAAGGGATACTAATTTCATTGCATGAAGAATCAAATTCTTGCACTGATCTCTGTCAAGTGACTGGTAGAACTCAAGTATCGTCGACTCCTTGAACTTCTGCTTCAACACTGTTGCACATTGAAGTTCAATCATTTCCATTTGGAATTCCATTTCGAAATACCACCCCACTGACTTTCTTGCGTGTAGTACAGGGCCGTGCAGAAGGGAGCTGGGCAGCGGGGTACACCTGCCCGGCTTCGAAGAGCTGAAGCGGGTTGAGGGGCCCCCGCCAGACCTGATTTCTCAGGTGATTTCTTCTTATAGGGTTTAATGAAAGGTCACACATCACATACAGGATTAAGCCCATAACAATTGAAGCCCTCTAGCACTGATACGGCGCGGCGCGGCGGCAGTTTGCTGCCATTATGATCTCACATTAGCACGTACTGTGTATATACGCCAATATGCAGACTGGCGTTCAAAAAAAATTGGATGCTGGAGGGGACCATTTTCAGCATATTCTCTAGGCAGACCTTGTTTGGCATCATACAAGGTAAGTACATGTCAATTTCTATTGAGAACCATACAATAATTAAAAAGTTATTGAGGAATGTTTTGGTTCGGTTTCGGGAGTATCTCACAAACGTCTGGCTAGAGCACCATGGATCTTCTATCCGGCCAATCACAGACGGGCACTCCCAGCGCCACAGAAGAAGTGGCGGCATACTCTCGTACTTGTCTGTCGTTTGTTCTGTTGATACTGTAGTGCAGTATACTGTACAGCACAACGGCCATGTGCCTGTAAGTGTAAGGGTGAGGCTGTGGCATTTGAAGGATGCCGGTTGTACTATGATTAATTTGTGGGGTATGTGACATGTATATGCTGATTGGTGCCATTTCAACCTCTTATTCTGAGTGTCTGCGAGAGAACCAGCCACCTGCCTGAACTCTCATGGAATATCTATGCATACTTTACTGGATACTATGACAAAAGAAAAGAAAGTTGGGCTTATTGATTCAGAAAAGGAGCTCGACTTAATACAAATATGTTCTTGGAGTCTTACCACCAGAAACTGAAGTAGGCTACATGTACTATCAGTCCAACAAGAATTGTCGCAGCGGCAGCGCACGAACTACAATCTACGAGCACAGGTATACGAGAGACTGTAGTTCGTGCGCTGCCGCTTGCGACAATTCTTGTTGGACACCAGGTACGTGTACATGGGGGGTAAGAAGTGTAAGCGTGTGGATAAGTGCATCGCTGTGCCGGAAGAATTGCTCCTTGATAAAGAATCTGATGCCAAAATTAAATTGGAGATGGGGAAGTTACCTTCCAAAATTGCGGATTTAAGACGAAAACATAAAGAGGGCTCTAAGTTGAAGTGTATCATGAAGAGTAAGGAAATGGCGTGGCAGATCTCAGAGGAAGGAAGTGAGAAAATACACGCAGACAAAGAAAAAAAATGCAGATCATTTGTGCAAAGGGCATTCTTGCCCTATGTTGTGTGATAAGTGTAATGTGTGTATCCATAAGGTTTCATGCACCTGTTCTGATGCAAGCACATACATTGTGTATTTGGCACAAAACTCCGCACTGTCCCAAGCATGATTGGCATTACAATAGATGACACTTTGTGGCGGCTTGCGCAAGTGGCAGCCGCCAGGAGATGGCATCACCTTACCTTACTGAGGGTTGTGAGGATGAGGTGGGAGGCAGGGTAGGAGGAGCGGGAGGACGGAGATGGGCCAGGGTAGAGGGTGGAGGTGTTTTGGATAGTCTCCCTCCTGTGCACTCGGCTGGGGGGGCCTTTGGGCCCCATGGGTATACGTGAGTTGCTGTGTATTACTGTACTGAGCGTGCGTGGGGCGACACGGTGGCCGAGTGGTTAGCGCCGCAGTCTTCCACCTCTAAGGTCCCGAGTTCGATCCCCGAGTCGGACGGAGGATACTTATGTGGATAGAGTTTCGATGGGTTCTCTCCGTGTTCGCGTGGGTTTTCTCGGGGTTCTCCCGTTTCCTCCCGCAATCAAAATCCATCACAGCGCAGGCAATGATTCAAGTCGGTTATTCAAAAGATGATCCCCTAAGAGGCCCAAGGGGCCTATCACGGGGTATCCATTATTATACTGAGCGTGCGTGATTAAATATAGTTTTATACAGGAACTGTGTCTCCTTTGTTGAGTGAGTGGAACAAGGGGTCTGGGGCTAGGCCTAGTGAGTGTCTGGGTCTGGTCCCATGTGTCGTGCCCTCTTTAGCCGGGCGGGCACGTCACAACTTTGCATGAAGAGAAAGAATGTCAAAGAAATTGTGCAAAAGAGGAAAGTGTTGGGCGAAATGTGTCATGCTAGGGAGTCAGTCAAAAGAAAATTAGGTCAAGGATCAATATTCTTCCAGCACAGCGATGCACTTATCCACACGCTTACACTTCTTACCCCCCATGTACATGTACTTCAGTTTCTGGTGGTAAGACTCCAAGAACATATTTGTATTAAGTCGAGCTCCTTTTCTGAATCAATAAGCCCAACTTTCTTTTCTTTTGTCATAGTATCCAGTAAAGTATGCATAGATATTCCATGAGAGTTCAGGCAGGTGGCTGGTTCTCTCACAGACACTCTGAATAAGAGGTTGAAATGGCACCAATCAGCATATACATGTCATATACCCCACAAATTAATCATAGTACAACCGGCATCCTTCAAATGCCACAGCCTCACCCTTACACTTACAGGCACATGGCCGTGGTGCTGTACAGTACACTGCACTACAGTAGCCACAGAACAGACGACAGACAAGTACGAGAGTATGCCGCCACTTCTTCTGTGGCGCTGGGAGTGCCCGTCTGTGAATGTCCGGATAGAAGGTCCATGGTGCTCTAGCCAGACGTTTGTCTTGTAGGATCACCCTGTATAAGGTATACGAGTGACTGGAGGCTGGAGGGGAGTATGCGGAAGGCTGTGGGATGTCATCATCACTGGCTAGGTCCAAAGCTATTAACAATACGGTCTCCATCGCAGGCCTAGAACAATGTGAGCGAAGAGTGTTTCTATAGTAAAGAGCCAATAACCATCAATAAGGTTTCCCTCTCTTCCAAGCCTCCTATTCGTGGCATCATGCCCATTCTTTTCAGTTTAGCTCTATCTCTAGGTGGTCCTGATCAAAAGTGATTAATGCACAGTTCCAAAAGTCATTGTGTCAATAAAATTTCACTTCTTACCTATTCATCAAAACTGCTGATTTGGCTTGGTCTGTCAAGAGCTGGCCTAAAGTGGGACCAAGCACATTAAGTTCTGGACTAGCTAGGATATTCTTACATACTCTTCGTAAATAGTTATCCATCACGGCTTTGTTGGCCTCCTGAAAAAAAGAAGAAATCCTTTGCTGCTAATCCCTGTATAGGACAACGCCAAAGGTTGCAATTCTTACTGATTCAATTATCTCTTCTGGAAGCTGTTTGACTTTCAGTTCTGACACAGTTCTCTCTCGGAATGGTAGAAACCAGCCTCTGGTCTCTTTTTCCAGGATGGTTGCTAAAATTGGAAGGACTTGCTTCATTAGCGCTCTGGAAAAAAATATTTTAGATACTTGACAAATGAAGTATGCAGGGTAACAGGTCATTCTATGGAGAAATATCCACTGTCACCTATTGTACAGTCTCAAATCTAGCTCAGTTCCCTTCAGTGTCTGGAACAGATATGGTATGGGTGGAGGATGTTCTCCATCTAAATGATATTTTTCCATGGAAGCTTTCTTGATTTGATCCTTCACAAACTGGCAAAATGCTTCTAAATCTTCATCCACCTGTGGCTGTGGAAATCGGGAACAAAGTGCATCATGCAATGAAAATATCCAAGCATAATGTTTTTCAAGTTGAGAATATTATCATTACATCCATACCACAAAGAACAGAAAGCTACCCTGGGATAAGTGGGAAAGGTGCTTGCTTATACAGGGTGACGGGAAACTCGCGGACAATCGCCAGGTAGACTGTTAGTACTCGTAAAACTAATATAGGGATGTGCAATAAGTTTTGGGCTCCGTTGCATAGTTAATGAGTACGGCGCCGTCAAAGTATCGTGACGTCACGTCCGTTCCGCCAGCTTCTAATAATCAAAAGTCAGTTCGAGGGCCTCCGGTCCCTTGCCTTGGTTCTCTAACATATCGTCCATGTACAATAAGCGATCAAATCCCGTCCGAGTAAGAATCCGCGGGTACGACACCCATGCACTTTGTCGTTTTTGCCTCATATTCCACCATCGGGGAGGTGTGGTGGCCGAGATGGTAACGTCTCGGCTTGCTGAGTGAAAGGCCCCAGGTTCGATCCCCGCCTGGGGAACTTCCTTTCACCTGCGTCGGGAGGGTCTCTGACCTGCACCAAGGAGGTGTCTGGCAACCTAACCTCCTGGGAGACTGCACATGGCCCAAAAGCCTAGACAATGCACCTGCAAAAGTGTCCCCTCCCCAACAATCTCTTTCCCTACCCTATATCCTAGTATTTCTTGCACGGAGATTGAAGTTAAAGAAAATAGAAAAACTGTATGGTGGTCTGCCACACCCCGAAAGGCCCACAGAGGGCCATCAAGAGGTACGTAAAATAAAAAATAAAAATAAATAAATATTACACCATCCGGCCCTCTACACTTGAAGGGCGCCGTACGCATTAACTACGCAACGGAGCCAAAAACTAATAGCAGGGTAGTAAGGGAGAGTGAGGTGGCGGGTGGGGGGCAGTCAGCGCTGCCACATCGCAGTCTCCTTCTCCCGGCCTGTCTTTATTGCTCATGGAGGGGGTCTCTTTTGTGCAAAGATTTGGCGAAACCAGGACTGCCACACTTGTGACCTATTACAGACTTTTGGTAAAACTGTGTAGAGAGAAGCTTATGGAGTCAAATCTCACAAGTACCGACATGGAAAGGAGTGATTGCGGGCCAAAGTTCAAATATTTACCTGGGCGCGGCTGCCGCAAATGTCGCCACAGGCGAAAAATAAACACAACACCTGCAAATGCAACCCTTTCGCGACCAGATACTCAAGTTTCATGCCGATACCCCCATATTTCTGCCCGTCAAAGCGAGAGGAAAGGCCGCTTCACAAACTCGGCGTTGCGAAAGCGGGGCGAAATGCCCGTTTTACAAACCCCGGATTTGCGCGAGCGGGGCGTGCGGAGAGCGGAAAATTTGCGAAGGGCTACTCACAAATGCTGCGTGCGATGACCGAGCGCGGGCGTTGCGCTGGCGTCCAATCGGGTGGACTTTCTGCGTGCCCATGAGCGGAAGGACCACACGCCACGCTTTCGCAACGCCGAGTTTGTGAAGCGGCCTCATGCTCCCAACTCGCTCGGAGGGGAAGGCTAGAGCGCGCTCTTAAGGCCCATTCACACAGGCCGTCGACGGTTTTGGTTGACGGTCTCGTCGACCAAATCGGTTGATTTCTGTTTTGGTTTCAGTCGTGGTCGATCTCAAACTGCGACCGGCCAATAGGAGGCCGCTCTTGGGCAGCGCGCATGCGTACTGCCCAAGCGGTTCATGTAAACATAAACTGACAAAAGAAGAGCAGCTTGCGCAAATTGGAATCCGAGAAAAAGATGGCCGCCACGGTAGAAGACGGTCGGGACAAGGCCCTTATCGACGAAGTGGAGAGGTGCAGCCTGCTCTGCGAGGTGGGGAAGGCCGAGTATCGGAACAACGGGAAGCGGGAGAAGGCGTGGTACTGTACGTGTAACGGGAGGGGTTGTTGGGGTTCTCCTATCACATACGAAGTGGGCAAAAGCCCCGGGAAGACCAAGTAATTTTAATCAAATGCATTCTGAACCACGTCCTGCACATGTTCCGAGAGCCTTTCCGAGCGAATTTATGTACGAACTGCGCTTGAAATAATGGCATGGTAGCTCACGTTGCTTCCTCTTCCTTCGAAGGACGAGAAGGGCGCGGAGTAAAACCAGCGGGTGCATGTATGCTGCATCTAATGACATCCACATTGGCCATGTTGCCTACGCGTTTGCGGCAGCGGCACTAGCGGGAAAGACCAAAACCGGCGACGCGACAGCCTGTGTGAAACCGACCAGCGGAAAAAGCGCGACGGGCACTTCAACAACAACTACAACAACAACAACAACAACAACAACATCACGACATTTCCCTATGAGGGGTAGTCAGCGATGAAGGGAGACGCAAGCTAACCCAACATATGAACTAATAAAACTCATGAGAATAAACCTAAAAACAACTCGTCCCACCCCCCACCCCTACCCACGTCAGACATCACCTTATCCTCAGACATATTTACCTATTTACCCATTAGACGCCATTTACACCTATCCAAACAAACAAACCTAGCCTCAGCCACGTCCATGGTCATATTGACACAAGAACGTCTCGGCTTAACACAAGCAACACCCTTACGACACCGACCCACCTGGTCCAACCATGTCTTCCTAGGCCTACCCTTGCCCCTCTTACCAACTACTCCACCCAAATAAACCCAAAATCAAATTATTACAAATAATAACGGGCACTTCGACGCGACCAAAAACCAAAACCGTCGACGGCCTGTGTGAATGGGCCTTTAATCGCAGTTATTCGGCGACAGTTAAGATCCTCCCTCACGGGGAGCCAATATTGACAAGCGTCTCGGGAGAGCAAGGGCACCCCGACACACGACACTTCGCCTGCGCGCCGTCGTGCGGGAAGGCCGGATATTTTCAGTGCTGGAATATTAATTTTCACTGATTGATGTGATGTGGGCATGGGGCAGGGGTACGATGTACTAACCCAACCTAACCAAACCTAACCTTCACTCGTTGCGTATACAGCCATATCTTCACGTAAGAAAAGACGACGAAAAAAAGAGGGGGAAAAAAAGAGGCCTAACGGGGACGCGAACCTGCAGCCTTCTGATCTATAGGCCAGGGCGCTTACCATTAGGCTACGGCAGCCATCGCTGGGATTGCTTTTTCCAATGGGGATTCTTAAGGCCCGTGCACACTAGAGTTGCTGGCTACGCGCTGCTCCCGCTCCGCTAGTGGCAACCAATCACAGCCCGGTTTGCTCCGCTCAGCTTTACGCTGGTACGCGCCGCTCAGAATAGAATTTTTTCTATTTTTTCGCTGCGCTCACACGCTCTACGCGGGAAGGAGCCAATGGAGAGCCAAGACGTCACCAAGGGGTGGGGTCTATTGGTGTGCAGGGCCACTGAGGCTCCTCTGGCGAGCACAGTTGGAACTATTCATTCCCTCAGGCAGGCCAGGAGATTGACAACACGTGGTCGGGTATAGGGGAGAAGACATGCAAACAGGTTCTGGGGGGGTGGACGATGTGAGGTGGTGGTGGGGGGGACTAGGGTTGGGGAAAGGGTGCTGGGGGTGAGGGGTGGTGGCTTTCCACCCTGGCTTGCGACACAGCGTTTTGAGCAGCCGGGTGCAGCTCCCTCCTAAAGTTGATGCCCAAATTGAAACGAGGAGATGGTTGCGGGCTCGGCCGCCAGATGCGGAAGAGGCAACATCTAGTCCTGTTTTTCTGGAAGCGCATATGGTCTTGCATTACTACTACGTTCATTTTTCTGCTAATATGTGACAGAAAAAACTGAAATTGGTACCGATGTGTTCCTACTACATTCATTCAAATGTCGTAATTGTATTCAACTACGATCTACGGACTTGTCATGCCAAAATAAACATCCAAGTCAATACCGTACCTTTCAGTAGCGGCGCAGATTTCAGTTCCCGCCGCCCAGACGCGTACCAAGATGGATGTAGTACCGTACCGTACTGTACATACAATATGATATAAATGAATTATGATAGAATAAATGAGTTGACCCTTTTGAGTAAACTGAAATAATCATTAGTTTATTACCTACTATTTTATAGACTTGATATAGGCTACACACTGTACGCACTACTCAACCTATTTTTGGTGAATATATTATTATGATCGCATAGTAGACGGCGGGAATTCTCTTTCCCGTCGATTCCACATCCATGTTCGCCTGTGTGATATCATTTACCAATCCACAATATAGACATCGTGACCAATCTGATGAAGAATGTCTCACATGTGACATCGGGTGCTCAGCACCTGGAATCAATTTCTCCGAAGATGGGCGGGCCGGAGGAAGTTAGAAATTCCCCGGGCTCCCAGAAGGCAGTGAGTCAGCCCCTTACACTCGAGTGCCATATTATTCAAACCGCATGTTTCAAAGAAATTATACCCCGTTATGGACATTTGCCTACTCTTAGATCAGCTCGGCTCTCACTCTTAATCAAGCTCTTAATATAGAATTCAATTGTCACAATCTAGTCTAACACTTCTTTCGGGACAGATAGCATGGAATGTTTTTTTTAACGTAGCACTTACACACCTAGACTTGCACACAACAATTGATGTCTTCTTGTAGGACTTGCGCAATTAATGGTAATGTCTTTAATTGCTGTATCACTTTGTCTCTTTACACTGTTTTGACTTGCTATATAAAGGTCTATATACTCGTATATGTGATGTGCAGTAAACAAAACGATCACATTTTCACTGCACCTGACGCTAAACCACAGGGAGACGAATTCCATCGCAAACCTGCAATAATCCTACACCAGGCAAATGAACACAGGCTGAGACATACAGTGAGCCACACAGCTGAGCAGTAAACCTGAGCCGGCTGGACCGGGTCTTATTTTGATATGAAAGCATCCCCATATGTGAGTACTTACGTAAGAAAAAAGGCTGCAATACCATTTCACACAATAGCACGTACCTGCTGCTTTCTTCCTCAAAGAATTTTACCGGGTTTAATTCGCTGCAGACGCCGATTTGGTCAACATTAGCAATAACTCCCGCATGCATCTGCTGTGATCAGCTGTTAAAACAGGACTAGATGCTCACCGTAAAGGCCTCTGGCGGGAGTCGACCGAACTAACATCGCGGTTGGTTTCGGGCATCAAGTCTCTAGCATTGCGGGATAGGGTAGTTTCTCCACCGTTTCTCTTTCCACCATGGTTTTGAGTGTGAACACGGCAATGAAACGGAGCGACAGCGACAATGAAATGAACGGGAGCGGCGCGTACCCAGCAACTCTAGTGTGCAGGGGCCTTTATGCTGCGCAGGCGATCCGCACGATGGCGCGCAGGCGAGGTGTCGTGTGTCGGAGTGCCCTTGCTCTCCCGAGACGTCTTTCAATATTGCCGAGAGAATAGCCGTCGGGCCGAACATAGCAGCTTACTTAACGGCTATGAATAACATTTCTTTCGAGTCGCAATAACGGTTAACGGCATATTACCTGGGATCCTACACATCAACCGCTTCTTCGCTCGTCACAGGTTGAAGTGGGAGGGATTCCTTGAACCCCGCAGAAGTATCGAAAATCTTACAAAACCGCGTCAGAAAGGTGGAAATAGGCGAAAATAGGCGCTAATAGGCCATTTAGGTTCCACGTACGAAATAGGCCATTTTAGGTTCCATAAAACTACGATGTTTGAGGTCCTTGTCTTATGAAATGGATAGATATTTTGTTTCCGGTGTTCTGCCTACAAAACAAACAGTAGGTAAAAACCTAGAAATCCGTTCTCTGGTCACGAGTTACGGCTATCGGGAATATACAGTAGTGATTTACACATATATTTGCCAATTTTTTACAATGTCGTTGTCTGAGTTAGGTAGAATATTTTGTAACCATATTACTCCTCCCTGCATTACCTTTCATTTGATATATAACACGTTGGTGTTGGGTGAACAGTCTGAACAGTTAAAAATACTTTACATGGACGTCATTGTTGAACTTTCTTTTGTTATATCTCCGTGAGATTTGACTCGGCGGCCGTTCCAAAAATAATTTACACTTTATTTTTTGCCACAAATAGAGGGCACATGCAGGTCAGCAGATAGGCTCACATTATCGATATAATCCTCCTGGAGACGAATCACAGGTGTGGCAAACCTCTCCTGGCCACCCAGGAACCACTATTTGGTGGTGAGGTGCACCCACTTCCGGACAACTGCTCACAGCAACAATGCCCTCGAAATGGCGTCGGCCAAGGGGGTTGTGATGGCTCCAAACAGGTGAAAGTCACTGGGAGTCAGGTCGGGGGAGTACGGCGGAGGTGGAAGCACCCAAGCCGGAGCCATGTCGAGGGCACTGTTGACTGTGAACAGTTGTCATGTACACTGCACCACCAGAAAATGGTTTCCTGGTGGGCCTGGAAAGGTTGGCACACCCGTGGCACCAGTACATTCAGCTCCAGGAGGATTCCATCAATAATGTGTATTTGGGTGTATTTGGGGCAAAATAAGAAAGTGTAAATCATTTTGATACGGCCCTCGTACAATAACTAATTATTGTACTGTTTTACCACATCGTCATATGAAATATTTCGTGACTTTACCTTGCACACCAACTCCGCTACTAAGTACTTGGACCGTTCCTCTCTAATTTTTTCTTCTACATAATGAGGTTGTAAAGATGGTACACCAATAATTACATCTGTGAAAACAAATAGACACTTCAAATAATAGGTCGTAAGATTTAAGTACACTTCCAACACTCACCAAGCAATTTCAAAATGCCTTCTACTAATGACCGTAGGCATCGCCACAAGCTGAAGTAATCAGATGTTATCCTCCCTTTAGCAACAATTGTGATGAATTTAAGAGCCATTGCAATGTCATTTAGTAAGGATTCATTAGCACGTTCTATGCCTTTTTGGAGCAACTGGCTTAAGTGCCAGCGATGAAACTGACCTGGAAAACTGATGCTCTCGACTTCAAATTCCCTGAAAGCAAATACAGGTTAAATTCCAAGGCAACATGCAGGTATAATAAAAGGTGATTACTGTAACATGGACTGTTTAACCAGCCTGTAGCACAATTATTGGTCTCTTTTGCAAATATTTTCTGTGCGCAACAAGTTTTAGTCACGTACAGTATGTCATAAAATGAATTGAAAATCTTCAACAAGGGGGAAAAAATCAGAATTGCATTCCCTTTTGGTCATGAATATGTTTCTGCTGCATCCCAAGTCCATTAAAAACAGGTTTCACTGTGCAATAGCTACTTTATGCGAATCCTTTCTTTTGGAAATAACTGGATCCATGACCTTCATCACTCACATTCCGGTGTGCAAATTTTTTGTATTTCGGAAATAAATTGATATTGCCTACTTTCCAAGTTAAATAAGCACCGTAATACACAGTACTCCCGATTATGTGGTTGCGGATTGTCCGTGCATCGCCAAAAAATAATAGTAAAAATAATGGTCCGAAAAAATGTCATTATGTCTCATAACAGACTTTTTCTAGAAGACAAACTAAAAATCTATGGTAAGTTTTATTATTTTGATTCAACCTTTTTTAAAGCTGAGCTCTGCATACATACTGTATTTTGTGAAGCATGTCTTCATGTCTTCATGTGACATTTTAAACTGTATGACAACAGCATCCTCACAACGGAGGATGGAAATTGTGGCAATGCATATGAGGTGCTGAATCAGGTGTTGCAGCATGTGTGAAGTAAATCTTCAGGAGATGAAGACGGTGTAAAACCTGGTTGTGACGATAAACCCTTCTCTCATCGGGATGACCTTGAGTGCATTACAATATTAGCACTTTATGCTTTGGCATGCCACTCTTATTATTGCGCATACTCTTTTGCTGCCCACAAGAATAATGAAATTTCTCTGATTAAACCAGTCACTTGTTACTGATTTATCAACCAAAACGTAGGCCAGTTTCGGAGGTTGCATGTACAGTGTTGTACTACAGCGAAAATAAGAAAATGTGCATTGAAAGTTGATTAGGCATACTAGATATTGCTGTACAGTACTTACTCTTACATTACTGTGCTGCACTATGAAATCCGAGAGATTGAAATCCTAGTATGTTGGACAATTTTCCTTGAAACCGTCAGTGTTCAACATGACAGGAATTATTGTACGAGTAAACTGTATCTGTAATGTGAAATAAGCTCGAGGGTTGCTCGTTAAAGGGACACTCCAGTCTGAAGACAAGTT
>KZ539821.1:1655-12226 GCA_000934665.2 Catajapyx aquilonaris
GGGGGGGGGGATTGGCGTTATTTTGATGTGAAAGTTTGCCTCCACCCGGATTTAACTGGGCTGAACTGATCCCAAAACTATGGTCATTTGCATGCGTGATAATGATTTACATATGGTTCCACTGTGTACACGGTGCTATTTATTAATCATGAGAAATCAACGGAAATACTAGGCTTACAACTTTCACTGTGAGTTAATGTGAATAAAATATAGGTTACGAAAAAGGTGACTTAATTCGCGATAAGGACATAGATTACGATATCGCTCCATATGTGACGTGTAGACTGGTCTAGGTCTTTCCGTAATTTAATATTTTAATTTACATATACCGTAAAAGAGATAACGCAGACATAATTCGGATCAAGATATAGCGAAAAGTTGCACTGAATATTAGATTTGAGGACTGGACAATATTGCAAGTTCAATTCACTCTGCAAAATGAATGGTCATTATGAGTTTCAATTGTGAAATAAGGGAATGTATATCAGTCATTATTGCAAGAAATAATTGATCAGGAAATATTTTGCCAACAAAATAATTAATCTTATTACTGTCTACATATCTATTATATTAATATAATACAGTATAATGTTAGCCTTACTCACATGCTATGTACAGTGATATGGTGTCTGGCATAACACTATATTTTTATTGTGTGACACTTTCTGATATGTAAAAAAAAGTCGTCTTGAAATGTAAATTAGACATTGGCATAATGAGCCTAACGGGAGTTTTATTTTTGCGTAACGTCAACGCCTTTCTTTACCTACGCAAGTTTGTGGAAGTCACGGTCAGGATTCTAAACGTCCTTGAATTTTCTGCTATGTTGTTTCTGTGGCATTTGGGGAGTGGAGAACAGACAAAATTGTCTTCCGTCAGTACAAAAATGGGAATGAGTATTTTTACTCGTTCTAAAATAAGCTACATCAAATACGGTCAAACTGCTTTTATGCTTGTTGTCATCTTAAATCTGCTGGGAGCTACAAGTTCCATATATGTATGACAAATAGTTACCTAAAATTAAAACGCCATAGAGTGGTCAGAATATCCTAATAAATGTACTGAAATATTCTTCAATGACTGCTCTTTGTGTTTTCTAGTGCCGACCAAAGTTTCAGCAGTTTTGTCAATATGATGAGACTTGATTCGAGGTGGTCACAAATGCAATATCAAAGCTCTTCAAGTTCTTTCTAGGTTTCCTAATTTATCTTAAATAGGACATTATTGAAATATCTCAAATTCTTTACAATAATAAGGAAACTGACGGTTTATAATAAGTTATTGCTGGTTGCAATATCGCTCAAACAAATCGTTCAGTCGGACAACTGTATGCAAATTCAATAAAATAAACCATTCATGACACTCATTAGCACATTAGGCCAGAAGAAAATGTGGATAGACGGGAAACCAGCAAATTTTTCCAATTTGACAAATCTTGAGTAGGAAATGTCATCCCTTCTCAATTATTGGTATTGTTTTCTTTCACAATTATGACTAGACACTTAAGTTCTATAAGCAAGTGGTGTTGTCATCAAGCACTGATAATGGCCATCAATTTCCAACCGCGAGAGCCCTTTGTTTCACAGCGGTATACCACCAACTCTTATCGCAGATCGCGAACCTTTTAAATACCACACACATACTGTATGAAGCTCATAAATGGCCCCTACTTCCGATATTAGTGAGCAGGAAATGTCAAGACCACCTTGTGTCACCACCGATTTTGAGTGTAGGCCTACCCCGCCTTTTTGCTTTACCTCTGGACTCAAGCCTTTTCCACTTTCACTGGTTCCCCCCTTTGAAGAAAGGGTTAGCGGAAGAAGACAAACACAATGCTCGACCAGCCTCCGCTCTCTCCTTCTGACACACTTCCAAACCGAGAAGGTACGGTTGGAGGGACCTTCCACTGACTTATGGCCCATACTCATAGCCCTTTTGGCCCCCCCTCCTCAACTTGTACCTATAAGCGGTACTCTTTGATAGTCTGGCAGTGGCACAAGTGCTAGCCTGATGCTGGGACTTTCTCTGTTGTTGCTCTTTCTTTTGGTTATGTCATAGATGCTGTAACCGCTCATTATCAATTGTATGTTGGCCTAATAGGACTACTTGCATTGATGACATGGGATGTAATGATTTAAGGTGGGCTGATTTAGAGACGTGTTGGTAGCGTCTTTACTTATGGGCAACAAGGGCAACGATGACAGGTGCAGGCTTAAATCTAGGTCCTTCTTTGGCCTTGATATTGCATGTGCCGTTTTATGTGCAGTTAATATGGACATCTTTCACTACCGGCTGTACACTTGGTAGCACGAATTTGTATGTTTAAATTTGACATTTGGGACAGCATGGCCAGGTGGCAATGTATTGATAAAATGTGCATAATGTAATTGGGTCAAACAATTTAGTATTGTAATAAATCTGTGAAGAGTTAATGTGGATGCTTTATTACCTTTGCATACACTGTAAACCGCAAAACATTAAAATAGCATCACTATGGTGAGTCTCTCATGGAATGTCAATTTTTAATGCTCTTCTAATACTCTTGTGATGCTCCTGTGATGCTTTTTTGTTGGTTAAAAGCATCACAAGAGCATTAGAAGAGCATTAAAAATTTATGTGTTATAGATCGGTCGCTATACGAACGCAACCGAGTGGCCAATTTTATTACATGAAGTAATACAGTTTGTAATAAAATTCCTGTAATAAAATTGGCCACTCGGTTGCTTTCGTATAGCGACCGATCTATAGGAGAGACTCACCAGTGATGCTCTTTTAATGTTTGGCGGTTTACAGTGTAGGTGAGCATAATAAAAAGCTAAGTATTACTAAAATTAAAATATTTCAAGCCTGATTTTGTAGACTTATCATTAGATGAAACACTAATTGAGGTGTTGACATGAACTGAAGCAGGTTGGCATAGTGGATAAGGCGTCCGACTGCTAATCGGGAGGTCCTGGGTTCGAATCCCGGGGCCGGCAACTCTGACCGTGGTTTTCTGTGGTTTCCCACGGTCCTTCCAGGAAAATTCCGGAGTTGCTTCCGTAATTAATAGGCCACAGCCGCTTCCTTCCGTCCCTATCCTATCCCAAAAAGCGCAGTAAAATGAAAGCAAAGAGTTCCAGGCAAAACAAAAACTTCCCGCCTAAAGAGCCGATAGGCTGATAACGGGGTATGAATTATTATTATTAGGTGTTGACATGGGAAAGGGCATAAGGTACAAAGAGAAATGTGCATGAAAAAAACGTTGCTTCTATTTAAATGTTAAACTCATCAACTGCTTTTCTTTGACTTTTCACGACTTTTGGTAACAAAATCCAATAATAAGAAAGCTTTTTGTGTAATAAAATGTGTAATTTGTGTAATAAAATCTGCTTCACGGTGTTCTCGAAACTGTTTTTTTTTCTTATTTTGCCTAGCCCCTGTAAAGATTTTTTTTGTGACTTATGCCCTTTCCCATGTCAACGTCTCAATTAACCCTACATTCTCAGAATATCGACAATTTATCGAAGGTATGTTGATAGGCTAGGTAATTTATGATACTATAATAGCATAATGCGAACTTTAATTGCAATAAAAGTACACTCCAGTTATATGGATTCATTCAAAAATATGCAAGTTATGGGCCCAGTGTTTGATTATATGCTGACGCAACTGCTTAGCGTATGGAACCGGACACCCTGTTGGTAATTACACGGTTTGTAACCTCTTCAACCTGATGAAAGCCAAAATATTCAAGGTTAAATTCCTAGACATTTCATGGAAATATTGGGCCTTCCCATTATAACACGACCGACACGATCAGAAATTAGTAAATACAGAATCCATCATTTTATTTAGTAATTACGACTCTTCTCTACAGTATATATTCGTATTAAATATACCGTACGCAATGAAGATATCGCAAAATTAGTACTTACGGCCGGTATAATAAATCCTCTTTTATAAGTGGGTACTGTCAATTGGAATTTGGCAGTCAGTGTGGTGTCCACGATTCTGTGAACCATCTGGGTTCCAGTCTATTAGGCATCAGTTCTGTTCACTGCAAGAAATTTCCCACCAACTCTATTCCTACCGTAAATATTAGTTGTATATTATTAGGTTTCTCACCGCTAATATTTTCTAGCAGTTAACTATACCTATGCTTCAAATTGATATTTAATTACAAATTGCAGTAAAATCATGTTGTTGCCCGTGTATACTTAACGTGCTCATGTAGGTCAGACCGCATATCAGACACTAAGTACTCTGTTGCATCATCTTGACATTTAGATGACAGTCCCTCATTATTATTATTCATAATTATGCTCCCGACTTATCACTGACGCTGTAATGATGTCAAAGAGATGACACTATGATTACAAAGAAAAATAATTTGACTATGTAAATTAGAGACTGAATATATTATAATGTAACTGAAGGAATGTATGCACAACAAAGCCTTACTGCCCCTTTTTGAGCATTTTATTGTACACGGAAAATGAACATTAGACCCATCGTTGTAAAACCTGCGTTCCGCCAGAACACATACCGGAAAATACTGCTCTAACTTGTTAGTAGAGCACTCAGCAAGACCTCGTTAAGAAGATGTGGCTGCGGAATACACCTATTAAATAAGTTTCGCATGACTTCAATTCTCAGCCAGTGATATTCGGAATGCGGAGATCACTCATGCCCACGTCCCACTTTACACAACCGATTTTCCCATGCGTGAGGTATCTGTCCGACAGTAATGAACTAGCTATCAGAACTCACCACAAGAGTACTGTACGCGGATATACACTGCACATGGCAATTATCCATTACCCAACTGCTATTTTAAGCCATTCCCATAAGTGAAGAATAGATTTGAACGCACGGATCAGAGAGCTCCATTTATTTTTACGACTTTACGTCCTTCGCGTAAATAACGTGAACTCCAAAAAAGGGGGGCTTGTTTACTTGTTTTTTTGTTCACGAGTTTGAGGTATTTTTCTTATTGCGGTTGGAACAGCCCGAGTGATCACTATTTTTTAAAGTCCCTTTTTTGTTCTGTAATCTCTGAAGAATGGGCTCTTTTTAGCGTGACTGGAATGAGCGAAGAGGTGTACTTTGGAAGTCTCGAATATTCTGGCCCCTCCACAAAGCGTGATGGGGGATTATCGTGTTAACAAGGAGATAATTTTCTCTTGGAAGAATTCTTGAATGCGGATCGTCGGTTTTAATATTCAACGTAGGGAGGCATGTCGAGGGGAAAATCCATTGGATTTTTGTTTGTTTGGAAAGTTCGAGCCCTTTTTTTTCTTCAAATAAAACGGATAGGTGATGAAAGGTATGAGGACCTCCCAAGAAAGTTGACACCAGAAATTAATGTGGCAGTCATAATAATCGGATTGGCCTGACATGTCCTTACAAGTGCAATGGTCTTAGAGTTTGTAAGAACTGGGACGTGACCATAGGAAGGGTGAACCTCTGTACTTGAAATAGATTTTGCGAAACTGTAATCTGACAACACTGGCCGCTTCTCAGACAGGCCTTATTCCACCAGCCCTTTCCTGCTCTGGACCATTTGATTGCCTGCACAGAGAAGAACTGGTTCATGAACAGTCGAGCCTAATTAGCAATCTGATCGGTCATATATTGGAATTTGATTCCAATCAAAAAAAAGGTAGCCATAGGTGGGTGGCTGACTTTCGTAACACCTGTCGGATAGGCGCTAGGAAAACTTTCTCCCACATAATTCCTGTTCACATATATTAGTTTTTCCCCTCACTACTGACGTAACTTTGCCTATAACCAGCACCAATGGCGGACATGATCACAGAAACAGCAGCTGAGTAAACATTTGGGGAGTGGTGAGGCAGCTTTCTCTGTTTTGCCGGATAGTAAACACTACAAAAGTTACTAAGTGGACAAGGGGGGATAGGCATTTCCGGTTTCCGATTAGGTAATCGCCTCTTGATGGATCAGAGTGGAAAGTGTAGGTGGAGAAAACGGGGATAACGGAATAGCTTCAAAGGTCACCATATGCTGCAGGCCTTGAATGTCAGAGACGCATGCGGGTAATAAACCTACAGTCTATTCAAAGTGTCATTCCGGAATACCTGGAGTGTTGGCTTCCAAAATCCTGACCTGTGAGATGTAGCCTACAAGTGCACGTAGCGAAACAAGAGGGTCTGGAGAAGTGAGGACACATGAAAGTTATGTAGGTAAAAATGTGGGACAATGGAATTTTTCATACAAAATACGTATAAATGCCAATTTGAACACCCCACCCCTCCAGTGGGTCAAATCATACTTCCACCTTTCACATTCCTTTATATCCAACTGATCCTTGGTGACAAGCGTCGCTATAGATGCAATGTCAATATTATTCCACACATTTGGACTCATTTTGACGCAAGTGTAAACATGATTTTTTTTTTTTTTCATCCCTTCTCCTATGGGGCCAGAACATGCCGAAATTTCATCTGGGGCAAACTTGCTACATAGAAACTGTGGAAACGCATGGTACAACACAACCTCGTAAAAACTTGGTTTAGCCAATGCCAGAAAACTACTGTCTTCAACTATAGCACCATCCACTTTTAAATGAAAACTCATTCGATTATGTTGCCAGTTATAGGACACACTGAGACACCCTCTTTATGTAGGAACATTTGAATAGGTGATCAGACTTACCAATGATGCAGCCCGCAGTCGATTCCCCTCATCACTCTGGTCCCAAAACAATCACTATATCCCGGTTCACTAGTTCTCCTAGAGCCACTCACTTCTCGTTTGTGGAAGGACGAGACCTTCTGGGAATCTGTCGATTGCGCTTAACAATCAGGGCTGGTCTTGAGAATCCAACCTGGCCGATGATGTACCACAGGCACCAATAACATCCGAGGTCTGCGTGTGTTCAGGAAAACTTGGTTAACCCATAGCAATCAGAAATCCTGTCATTTCTAATCTTCACCCAACTCCCAAAGTAAAACACTCGTATCATGGAGAAAGCACCTGATCAGTTTAAATATCGCTCCAAAATCGGCATTATTAAGGTCGCGAATATATGGACACTTGAATATACAGTGAGCTTTCACCAGAACGGCCGGATTCCGTTCTGGAGACGCGTAAAGTACGAGCCAAGAAAAGGCATGCGATAGTTCTCACGTGGGTCAACGGCTCATTTCGCTTTCCTTCCTTCTTTTTTTTCTCCCGGATTTTTCCCCCACCCTCTCAGCACGTCCTAACGTGGGAATCAGCAAACTACGTAACCATTGTTGAAATATTCCCGGAAGAAGTGCCAATACACGAGGAGGTCAATGAATCACGAACGAAATGAAAATAATGTGACATAATAATCCGATCCCAGCGGTTTGCTGTCCCGAAGCACAAAGTGGAGTGGGCAGGTACCAAGGAGGGCAGCAGACCCACCTTCTTCCGAGCGGCTGCATTCACTGACTGCTGGTAGGCCAGCAGGACTCGTATAGAGAAAGAAGGAAAGAAAGAAAAAGTAGGAGGAGGAGGAGAGTGCTGGATAGGGGTAGAAGCAAGGTTGCACCCCTTTGTAGCCTGGCATTTGCTGCATTTCTGGAGACCTGTTACACTCCGGTTGCACGTGCCTTACGTCAGAATAGGCCAGATTTTTGTTCAGTAATAATTCAGAGCACTGTTTACTTCTAAGTCTGTTTGGTCTATCACAATATTTACAGGCTAGTGCGCATTTTAGTTTAGATCGGTAAGTGGTCCGATATAAATTGGTTTAGTTACGGTATCACAAAAACTGTAGGATTTATGTTCATCGTAATTAGAGAGTAATATGCATAATTTTGTGCGAAATTGTGTAAAAGAATATATTTTCAAAATAATGTCACAACTAATGTCACCTTTGCATTCGTCTCTTCATTGCCTTTCATTAATAGATATGATGAGGATGTTCACAAAAATATTGACACTTCAGCAGCTTAACATAAATGTTGACTTTATCCTCAACTGTAGACTACTAACATGTATCACACTGTAACATGTTGTAGTCTCTTCATAATTTGGATCGGGTATTAGGGTGTGTATATGTATGCACAATATTTAAAAAATAACAGATGTGTAAGTGGTCGAGCCCCATCAATTTACTGAATTGACATGTAATGATGACCCACCTTTTATTTGCTCAACTTGGCTCAACTTTTGCGCGCAACAGTGTAGCCAGGTCATGTAAATTGCACAAGTTTAGTTTATTAATGATAAATATTAATAAAATTGGTCATTATAAATCTGTATGAAATGTATAAACAATGAAATTCTAAAACTATTTATAGAATCTTAAAATCTTGGTCTGGCAACGCGCATCCAAAATGGCCGCGTCTTGGCCATGTGATCCGTTGCAGTTCCGTAGCGTAAGGTGGCGTAAGGCCTGTATAGTTTCGTCATTCCCTCACAGTCGGTCTAAGTAACTTTTATTTCAGGTCAACCCGTGTACCAGACACCTCATTGCAGTGATCGGCCGTACCGGAGCGTGACGAAGCATTCTCAAATTTGATTAGCCATGGTTGTGTGTGCGAATAATTGCCAACAACATGCTGTTTTGAAGGTATCAACGGTATCAACTCGGATAAGTATTGCCATGTGTGAGGCCCGATTTCTCGAACAGTGGTTCAAATGTAAACCCGGTTCAAATCCGATTTAAACCCAGTTCAGAGAAATTTCCATTTCTCGAGGCAAAAGTAAACCATGGATACAGTTTAAACTCGGTTCACATCTGACGGCCCGATTGCCGGCCGTTATCGGAAATAAACCGGGTTTGGAATGCCGGGAACAACAATGAAAGGTGTCATTTTTTGACTATAGTTGCCGACGTTACTCCGCAAAATGAGTTTTTATGGCACTTCTCGGAGGCCAAAAAATTCCACCTGTGAACCATAGATAGTGCAAATCTTTGTCTATCTAATGATCTATTTGAAACTTAGAAATCGCAACTATGTGTAATCATAATTAAGTTAATTGCACACCTCAGTTATCTCGGCCGTTTCTCATCTGAATTACTTTGCGAATGTATGGATGGCAAGCCAGAAATGTGCCTGATAAAATTACATCGTGCTCTATTACACTAAAATTTTTAAAAGTACTGTTTTAGTAAGTTTAACCCTTAACTACGTAGATGGGCGAAACACCTTTAACTACGTAGGTGGAGCCTGAGAGGCTCCAACGGTATATTTAAATTTCTGCTTATCAACTAAATTGTTATATTGGACTTTTCACATACAGAAAGTGCAGTTCAGATCATTAGGCTTCCGAAAACGTAAAAATCACACGCGGAGTCAGCATATTCCGACGGAAAAATTTTTAATTAAAAGGTTACATCATGTGTTTGAGCCGCTTAGGCTTCACCTGAGATATAGAGCGACATTGTTTTGGACCTGACCAACTACAAAGAGACCTTGAGGGAGGCAGACTTTACATCACTGAGTCTCTCGCATAGATACGAACATTATCACCAAACCCTCCAAAACTACCCTGAAATTCGGTGGCCTACTTACAATTTGCCATTGCCAATGCAACGTTTTCTAATCAATTTAAGGCAGGGATCCAACTATCTGGCTCTTGGGAAGCATTCTTTTAAAACTGATGAAGACACGAGTTGTGAGTACTGCAACCTTCAACCCCCCCTCACCCTCTGGCATTTATTGTGCGAATGCCCACTGTTCTCCGCAGTGACTGGCTTGAACCAGCAGTGTTTAGAGCGATATCCAATTGACCGCTTTCATCTGAGTTGGGCTGACTTGTCTGCGACGGAAGTCTTTCAGCTGTACCGGGTCCTAACGCAGGTTGGAAGGAGGATCAATTTTTTCTTGTATTAGTGTTCATGCTCCACACTGCCACTAGCACCAGTTTTCCTTGTTATGTAAACATGATTATGACGGTCTGTCTCCCCCCTATATTGGCAATTGCCATAGGGGGTACCACAAATAAATAAATAAATATAGAGCCTGAGTGGTTCCAGGAGGGATGTGTTCCTCGTTACGAATTTTTTAAAACCAAAGAATAGGGACTAAAAATTTTTTTCTTTCCTTTTCATGCTTAGGAAGGTTTTTCTGACAAAGTCACGGAAGGACAGGGGAAAATAAAATTCAATGAAAAAGTTACATGCGTTTAAATAGTGCTTGGAGCCTCTCAGGCTCCACCTACGTAGTTAAGGGTTAATAGACAAGTACTCAGCCCGCTTTCTGGCGGGAATAGACGGCGATACTTTTAAATATGTTAAATTTTTTTAGTGTAGCACGATGTAATTTATCATATACATTTCTGGCTTTCCGTCGGTACAGTCGCGAAGTAATTCAGATTATAAACGGCCGAGATAACTGAGGTGTGCAATTAACTTAATTATGATTACTCAAATGGCGATTTCTGAGTTTCAAATATATCATTTGAAAGACAATAATAATAATAATAATAATAATAATAATAATAATAATAATAATAGTAGTTTATTAACCTCCTTTTAGGTAAACCCCATAACAGGAGGGGGAAGCGTTTACAAAGTAATCTCAGCGTGTTTCAATAATCTTGTGGCTTGTACAAAGTATGAATATAGCTGATACAGGATGTGGGGGGGG
>JYFJ02008500.1:0-12330 GCA_000934665.2 Catajapyx aquilonaris
TGCAGTCCCTCAGGGGGCCAAGCTGAGACACCCCGCTAGGCGTAGCCCAGAATCTCCCCACCGACACCGCACCTCCTCCAGGGCAGGGAAAGGAAGGAAGCGGCTGCGGCCTATTTTACGTTACGATCCCGGAATTTTCCTGGGGCGACCATGGAAAACCACAGAAAACCAAGATCAGGACCGCCGGCCTCCAGGACTCGAACCCAGGACATCACGATTAGCAGTCGGACACCACTACTGCTTCGGTACCCTTTAATATTATAATATACAGTGGTTGCAGGCATGAAAGGAGAATGATTCCCGCATAGCTAGAACAAAATACGTACTGATCAGAAGAGAAACTATTGATAAATCATGTGGCCCATATTTACGACATGAATGTGTAATATTTATTAACGAATTATTACGAAGTAGGCCTACCACTTTTAACATGTATCGATAGCCTCGCCCCATGTGACAAATTATGCTACTTCACATCATTCTAGTAACCATTCATACCCATCTCTATGATGACAGTCATTTTTCTGGTACTGAACACCAATTTCAGCCTCAGCTAGGACTGGGTAGAATAAAATATATTACCGGTATGTACCAATAGTAATCAACCAGCGCAGCGTGGTTAAAATGTCTATATCAGCACTACATGCAGAGGTTATTCAAGTCATGCTGTGTAAGCATAATGTCATTTACGATCTTGCACTCTTACCTTGCGAAAAGGAGGCAAGTAAGTGGGAATATTCTTGGTCCAGATGTCACGCAGCTGGAAGATGCGAGATATGTTCCCCAGATGTTGGAAGATCACGGCAGACCTGGCAGGACTCACGCACGGATGAGCGAGTATCTGCTGTCCAATGGGCCTGAAGATGGTCATGGGGTGATGAGACAGCACTCTAAGGTCTTGACCATTCCCAAACCCCATCCTCGGATCATCCAGTAATCGGCAGGAGAGATCTTGGAGCAACCTCCTGGTGGTCATGAATGGGATTCCATCGGCGAATATGGTAGTCATCAGGGCAGACTGAATGTCATTGTTGCTGATTAACGCTGGATCCCAGATGGAGAATCTTAATGCGTGCAGGGGATTTAGGACGGTATGGCCACTGGAGGAATTCTGTGCGCATACGTGAATGCGAATGCCAGCTGGATGGCGGTAAACCATTATTCCTACGTCTATAAGTGATACACCATTGCTACATATGCGCATCATCTGGAGAAGCATGTCCAGGGCCATATGTTGGGACTCCATTCGCGTGTCCGTGATGGTGGGCTCATACAAACCCATGCCATTCTTCGTCTCGCTAGGATCCATGATGTCATGGTCAGGTGTGGCTGCAATCTTCGTGAGATTTTCTTCAGTCATCTGTTCTCCTGATATCAAACCTGAGCAGTGGTCTTTCGAAGGCCTCAAGGGTGGGGGTGGGGTTCAGAGATGTAGATAATTTTTTTTTGGTGCCGACCCCTAGGGCATGAGAGGTCGAACTGGTTGTTGACAAACTGAATCTATGACTACCGCTACTTAGCACCGGAATGCAAGACCCCTGGCCAGAGTTGCCAACCTGAAAACTTCATGAATCATAAATAGTCTGCACTAGCAAGTTGTTACAACTTTAGGCTGCATAGGGAAGGGAAGCCACCTTCTACGTCTAGATAGTAGGCCTAAGGCTCACTACAGGACTGGATAGATAACAAAGGAAAAGGTGGGACTGCGCATTACGTGGACTGAATCTGGATCAGGACACACGCCTGTTTATTGACAATACTACTACAAAATGCAACACTTAAAACATTGCTTTCTCCAACCCCCNCCCCCGACTAATAAACACAAACACTTCATGGTTATTCAGAGTTGATACTTTCAGTCCAATTTCACTCTCACCTACTGCTGACATCGGACTGCTGGTTTCTTGAACTGCTAGCTGTAAACTCTTCTTCCTTACTTTAACGGCTTCATCTTCCGCCTCCTTCTTGGCTGCAGGGGTTTGGGTTGTCCTTGCTTCTGATTGCCGGTGACTTGCAATACTTGAACACGCTGCTGCAGGCACTTGTTTAACTCGAGGTTCTCACAATCAAGGTTGATAAAACCGGTTCACTTAACCAAAGATATTAACTCAAGCAGGTGAGATAGTTAATCAAGGAGTAAGCCCCAACCAATTTTGAGCAGAAGTTTCATGACTGGAGAAGCATAAAATTGAGAATGAACTTCCAAAGCCTTGAGAAATAAATCACTAGCTACTGCCTACCCCTTCCCAGTTATGGATTCCATGAATGCCTCTCACACAAAATAATGCTTGCCTCTACAGCCAAGTCACTCCAATTAGGCAATCTGTAGTGAGCAGGTTGTTATCTACGTACCTGTACATCACTGGATGACATTTGAAATATCCTCTGCCAGCACCAAGCAAAAATTCTGCAATGTACAAGTTTCCCCTCTGTCCAAAGTATTTACTTAGAAGGAAGTTCATGGGACCAATCCAGCCTGTGCTGCCCTACAGCCCCTTTACTCCTATTTATTCAGTCCAAGAAAACATTACAAAAGCATGTTAAAAGGATGAAGACAGCACAGAAATCATTATCCCTGAATGGAACAAAATACAAAAGGACAAAAGATGGTTGGAAAATCATTATGCATAAAAGAACAAAAACAGGTCATTAAACATTTTCAGAAGACAAGTATTTATCCACTCTCAGACAGAATGTGTTGAAGTGTTGCCATCCATGTGAGACAAGGGCAGCCCGAGTACAAAGCCAGCCTAACCCCGCTGATATGATGCCCCTTCTCAAGCTCCTCCTGGCTTCCAGTACCTCTGGGAGACAGCAATGCCAAAGCAGGTGTTCTGGGTCCTGCATCCCAACTCCGCAGGGGCAAAGGCCCGCCCTCCACTCCAGTTCATCCGGTGTCAAGTGGAACCGTGCGAGGTAGGACCTGTACGGTCCATGTCCGGAGAAGAATATTGCGACATGCCCATTCACATAAATGGCTATTTGTCCCACTGCACAGTGTGTCCAAACGCGGAAATGCTTGGACAAAAATGGCTTCCATTCCGCGCGATTTGTCACAAAGGTCACTCGATATTCCTCTGATTTCAAGATGAAAAGTAGTGAATTTCACAAGTTTCCTTTTGAATGACACACCAAACGAATGACTTGACTCCCCTGTTATAGATTCACTTACTTTTAAGTGCACATAATTGCAACTTTTGTCGAGGTAGCGTGACAAATGCTGCCCCCTTTTTGGAAAAAAGTGCGGCATTATGTGGTATTGAAACAAAGTGAGTCTATATTAAACTAGGGAGTCTAGTCTTTCGTTTAATGTGAGATTCGAAGTGAAATATTGTGAAATCCGTTACTTTTCGTCTTTGAAATCAAATCAATGACGTGACAAATATGCATGATGGAGGCCTCAACAAAGGAGTGCCTGGCACCGATATTTCAAGGTCACATTCAAATTGCTACATAAGGGTAAGTAGTACTTAGCCAACGGTATTTTATGCACAGCTTAAAATCCGGATGAGTCTGAATTTGTAAATTCCATGACCATTCGAAGCCGACTGAATAGACACAAAAGGTGGCAGGCGAACACTCGACTTGAGTACCTGCCTGGCATAAAACGCATCTCAATTGAACCTACCAAGGGTTTTTTTTATTATTGTTCAGACATTAATTTATTACATTATGGCAGATTTGACATGACTCTGCCAACTTGGCTTTACCATTTTTGTCCAAGTGTTCTCGGGTTTGGACACACTGTGCGCTGGGAAGAAAGGATAGTACCACTTGGCATGGACCCTATCCCAACGCGACTGCCACTCCGATTGAGCTTGTGACATGTATCTCCTCCTGACGGACGCAGCAGATTCAGGTAGGTCCAAGGTAGTGCCAAAGTGTCCCAAAGTACTGGTAACATTAAGACAAGTTTTATTTTATTGTCATTCCAACAGTTAGCTGGTGTCATAGGGAGAAATGCTTAATTCTGACTGGCAAAACTTCAGTGCTATTTTTGTTTCTATATTGTAAGATTAAAGCACATGTGCTGTAAAAAAAAAAAGGGAAGGAACACAATTGGAGAAAATACTAGGAATCAAAGTCAGTCATCATGTGAAACAAAATTAATATTCATTCTAGTCACATCAACATGATACACTTCTTTTTTTAAAAAACCAGGCGTGCTTATCTCAAATTATCACAATTGTCACGCCAACCACTTTTTTTTTTACGTATTCATTTTTTTATTTGACACCCTGATGCGAAATGGTGTTCTAGTTATTGCAATGAGGCAAAAAGTTGTTCATTAAATATCAATATAAAAGATGAAACAATAAGAAACTGAAACCTATAGTCTACTGCACAAAAATTGGACAACATGAAACATAGTGATTTGGTCCTAACTCTTGTGGACTATGTGCCACATACGTCTTTTTATTCTTTAGTCATAAATGCAGTTAATATTCCACTTGGGTAAGACGCACTTTTACTCTTGTTTGATCACTGAGGAATTGTTACATTTGCCAAAATTTCACATGCCAAAGTACTATATTGCTCCGAATAATCTTTCCCAACTCCATTATTAATGTCACCCCTCTGTGTATTTTGTTTCATGCTTAACAAAAGCATTACTTTTAGTTTCCATCCATATACTAGTGAAGTAGGAATGTGACATGTAAATCTTAGTATATATGTAAAACTTACGAAAAATTGAACTGCTATCTCTAATTGCAGAAGGCACCCCCCCCCCTCCCCCCCAAAATCACATCTTTATGAAAGTGAGCTTTAATACCTACAAAACCCTATTGTAATATTCGGATCAATATGTACTGATACCAACACCATTATGTCTGAAAGCATGTACATAACACAATCTGAAGCAGGACATTTCCCTGCTCTTAATCACCTATCAATGTATCTTACACCCATTTGAGAAAAATCTGTGCATAAATGACACTGGTCCTGAATATTTGTTTCCTCATCCTGATGACTTAACTAGTGTTTAAAAAATTTGCTTCTCCTTACACATTACCAAAACAGAAATAATTTTTAAAAAATGCTCAAATGAAATACAGAAGTGACAAGGGAGCGGCATTAACGGCATGGCTTTATAGTGTTTGCATACCTCTATGCATGCAGTTATGAAGTAAAGCATAAATAATTTGAAGAAAAAACAAGTATAAAATAATGAATACAAAAGTCAATGTGAGGGGTATGCAAAATAGTAAAAGCGAATAGTATTTGAGAACCGTTGCCGCTCTTTTTAAAAATCAAACAGAGATACTCAGCTTTAAAAATATTTCTCTGGTTATTTTCTTCCCACGAGTGGGATCATCAGCCATTTTTCTTTGCATATTTTGAGAAACCGTGAATATAAACTAAACAACAGACAAAATGTGAAATAATATTTTAAAAACAAACACCGTACCATCACAAATTTATCAAACAATATTTTTTGTAGGTGAGGGTTTAAAAAAAAGAGGAGGGGGGGGGAGGGGGGATGTCACCCTTCTTTGGTACTTGTACTCTTCAATTACACCTTGTTTTCATGTTTTCAAAAAGCTTCTCTTTTCATTCTTTTACTTGCTTTGCTATTTGAAAACACCTTGCAAACAACCCAGAAAATGGGTAACTATATTTCATCTGGAAACTATCTACTGAGACTGTACAATGCATACAAGTCTTTTTTTCATTGGAATGTACATCTTTCTTTGCCATTTATCTAAAACTGCAATGATAGGGGTATCAATCTCTGAGAAATCTACAAATCGACCCCTATTGTACTTTCTTTCGCTTAATATTGCAGAGTGGACTCAACAACGCAAAAACTTTTGGGGTCTTCACTCAAGTTAAGTAGTTGTTGAATCCACTTGGTAATATGATTGTTAATCATTTAGGCAAGAAATTTATAAAAACCCCATCATTATTGTAATAAACCCCACTACATATATCTTACTTTTCTTCCCGAAAGACTACGACACTCAATCGATGTGGCGGAAATAATCATTATGTACACATCTACAGACAGACATTATTATTACTATCTAAGGAATGAATTTGAACCTTATGGTCAAAATAGAGGCCTTTTTTTGGTTAGGTATAACAACACGTGCATATGTTTTGTGAGTTTTTGCCCTTAATTATTTTATCATCAGAACATTTGTTTACAGCTTTCATGCATGTATAATAGCACCAAAAGTTTCACACACTTTCTTTTTTTTAAATATATAATATTACTTCCAAAAGATGTAACCAAAGGCTCTGAGGGCAACATTTCATTCAAACAGAATATGAATCGAGGCGTCTTTGTTACACTGCAGCCAAAATTATTAGGAAAATTCCAGTGGGCACAATTATTACATCAAGAGAATTTCTATTATGAGAATAAATATCGAGTGAATGATGAAATATAATTATTGAGTTCTGAATATTATTATTATTATTATTATTATATTATAATTATTATGATCATGAATGATGGTTCTGTCCAATGCAGATTTTTGAAATAATAAAAATACTTGTGTCACTTTGGGCAGCCAGTTTCCAAGAAATTCTCTTTTTTGACACCAGTGTACTATTATTTGGCCCACCATGAATTTGCACAAAGATTGTACATTTATCTATAATTTGTGTGAAAAAAAATTACCATTCAAATAATACACAACATTTACTTTTGTATTGTCAGTCCTCTTTGGTTTGTAACTGATACCAGGAGTTTAAAATTCAACAACTATAATAAAAACCCTCATGCTGCCATGCATACATTCAATATCATAAAGGAACAAGAACCCATAAAATTTTTGATATTTGTTAAAACAGGAGTACTCTCTTACAGACAAAGTCAAAAGAAGAGTCTCCAGGATATAAAATGAGTCTGAATAAGCGTTCCCTGTTTCGTACTTTCATGCCTTAACCGAAGTCTTGTTTACCCAGTGATACCTGTCATTTCGCCAAACAGCAGTTGGGTTGGAAGGCGTATTTTGGTGGCTACCTAACACCTGGTTGGGCCACCGGGCTTGCTGATTCTTGTATCCAGAAAATTTCTTGAAGTTGGAGGTAGGTGGTGGCAAGGGAGGGGCAACTGAGGTTGTAGGAAGTGGGCCTGAATTTGAGTGTGGGGGTGGTAGTGGGGGTGGATAGAACAGGCTGTTTGCAAAGTCTGTGTTCATGGGTCCTCCCACTGGAGAAGAATTTCCAGGGGTGAACCAGTGAGTAGGAGGAGGGAACTGATGATGTGCAAGAGGTGGAAATGGGGGATGAGGTGGAGGAGGGAGATGAGAAGGAGGCAGGCTGTGTTGAGGAGTAGGCTGCTGCGCAGGTGGGGAATTGTAGGGACTTCCACCAGAAAATACCTTCTTCACAACTCCATTTGGCTGGTAGGACTGGCTCTTACGGGAGTATCGTCTCGCACTGTTCATCTGTAATGAAGAGACAGTAAGATTAAAAATTAAGGTGATTTGAAAACTATCCCTTCCAGGATTGATTTTGTTGTGTTCTGCAATGATATTTAGTGGAAGTTGTTCATAATATCATATAAAATATTGAAACAGAGTTTTAAAAATATCTGTTCTGAGTAGTGAAAATCTAGGCTTGAAAGTTGAGAATGGTACAGTACCACTCATAAAGAATGGTACGACTCTACATGGACGAAATGTTTATTTTGTTCCCAACCCCAGCTTGGTTTAAGGGGTCACGAGGAAGTCCGGGAAAAGGGAATCAAAATAAAATAAAAAAGAGAAGAGAGAAACAAAGCTAAGTAGGAAAATTTTAGGGGGGAATTCACATCAAATCTACGTAAGCATTGCACCGGATTGAACATTTTGGTCATTAAAATTATTTAAAAATCGGGATGGGTCATACAAGTCACCAAAGGTCCAGAAAAGGTTGTCCATAGGGTTTTGTCGAATTAAGGTTGGGAATAATGCTCGATCATCAGGATAAACATTTCGTCCATAGAGTTGTACCATTCTTTATGAGCGGGACTGTACATTTTAAACTTTGTATCTAAAATGGACACAAAAGGTGTTAGAAACCTTCCAGAATTTTAACTTTAACTTATATGACAATGACATGTGACGGCCATGTTAGTAGCATATTATTCAATAAAACAGATATTTATTGAAATCAATGCTTCATCAATGCTGTCTGCATAACATGGCAACACCTCAGATGGGGTTTTGCAATACGGAATCAAAACTGTGCACATATTACTTTACTAAAATTACTAGCAGTATAGTTGTGTGCTTCATGTGGGTTAACATCTTCCACAACATTCCTTGTAGGTTAAAGAGAAAGGATATGCTGCAATAATCTGCTGAAATGTGCAATTTATTTGCTTCTTTAAGGAGGGGAGTCGAAAGAAGAACCGTCGGAGGGACCAAATCATCCTGGGAGTTCCATATCCAGTCAGTTGACTGATTGATTGGTACCTGCTGGTTACAGTCGTCCCATTAAACAGAATGAAGAGGCTACCAGTAAAAGTCAAGGCAATGCGAAAAATGGCAATTCTGGCTGCAAGCACTATTCCCGTGGCCTCCATGTTTGCTCCTTGGAAGCAATGCCCTACCATCATCACCCTCCCTCTAGCCAGCCTCTCTTTTCCAGGTGCCCCCAGAAATGTGGGACTGTCCACATCATATTGATGCACAATATGATGGGAATTTCCAGCAATTCCAAATTCCCATCATTTACATGCCCCATTCCCAGTTGCTCTGGGACTCTCTTCGTTAGTTGCTCTCTTAGACAATGCCCCATCCACAACTAGCTGCACGTCTCTTCCTGGCCCACCCTCAGGCATGCCCCTGTTCCACCAGCATTCTGTTGTCTGCACTCCAGCCTTGCTCTCCCCCACTACTCCCACCTTAGCCCCATATCATTCCAGCCCCAGAGATGACCCAGTCCTTCCGCCACCTCCTTTGCTTCTGACCCCCTCACTAACGGATGCTGGTCTGACCAATATGGGATGGGAAACCCCACATTTATTAGACCAAGGAGCAACTGCTGGGGGAGGCAACAATAAATAAGGCAGTCTGGCCCAGCCAAAGGGCCACATTTTCCCTGCTATGTGGTGTGAGTGATGGAGATCAAACATGAGGAAATAGGACTTTTCAAATAAAGGTCAATTGTTACATTGTTCCATTGCACTCCCTTCTCTGCCCAGGGCCAAGAAAACAGGTCTGGCTTTAAGAGTGTCTGAAATGAAAGAAAACTACCTTGGCAACTCTCTTCCTTATCACTATTTTGGAAATTTGTATGCACATGTCAATGAGGACATTCCTAAAAGCACCGGTGCGCAGACAGATGCGCCCTGCCGGTTCCCCTCCGGTACGGCTACCAATGACGTGAGCCCTCGGATTAAAGGAACGGTTTTTGGAACACACCGGTAACAACCAACAGCAAAAATCGAACATGGAATTAGTCACCCTCTTTCGAAACATCTGCATAGCCTCACCTGAGCCCGAAATAGACATGCCAGGGGACAGAAATGGCCGTGGGCTGCAGACCGCAGCTCATCAATACATCCTTTTCGGTGTTAAAATGCCTGAGGTAGGCCAGTTTCACATGCTCATACCCCATCTCATACCCAGTGCTGGGAGTCGCCATGTTGGATTGACCGGTGCAAGCGGTTCCCTACCGGTGACGTCATTCATGACGTTGCCTCAGCTACCGGTTGGCAGACCAGAGAATTTAGGAACAGTTCCTGTCGCACCGGTCGGCTACCGGTGCTTTTAGGAACATCCTCAATAATACAGGCACATGCAACATACCCCACTGGGGTTAAAGCACTACCCAGATGTCACAAAAACATTGGTCTGGAATGCAAGCATGCAACTGGAGTGAGTGAATACTTGTTGGGTGAAACCAGAAACTAATTATAATCATACAGAATTCACAATCTGTGACTCCACCCCGTAAACAAGTTGACTTCGGTGAGTTGTCCTGGAGTGGGTGGACCGCACTACCAAAAAGGGGTTCCTGGAGGGTATGGAGAGGTTACCACACCCATGACTCCTGTGTATTCGACTCCAGGAGGGTTATATCAATAGTGTGTGCTTATTTGCCAACCTCCATGGGCCCTGTATTTGTGGCAATTTGATCTGCATGAAACAATTTTATCAATATGAAACAATGGGAACTTCATATTTCAACAGGAAGGTGCATCATGCCCTATGGCCAAAACAACGAAGAAGTGGCTGGGAGACAATGGGATTGACATTCTACCCTGGCTGCTGCACAGCCCAGACCTCAGTCCAGTTGAGACAGTACGGAAAATCACGAAGAAGGTGCTTCGGAGGAAACGCCCTCGCACAAAGTCATCCCTGAAGGCCAAACTACAGGAGATTTGGGACAGCATCACTCCAGCCGAGTGCCAGAATGAATTCAACACAATGTCGCGACGTATTGAGGCTGTTATTGCTGCCCATAGTGATGTCACCCGCTTCTAGGCGAACTTGTGGCGCATTTAGCATTCTGGGTGAACTCCATTGCCCCAGGCACGCTACATAAATAATGTCCTATTTTTCTTGGTTCACTGACAAATGCCTTGATATCTTGCCCCCAACATTGCTCTTCCATGTGGTTCATTAGCATGTAAGTTGTGTAAATAAAACATAATTCATTCCTGTCTAATTTGTCTTTATCACATCAACATGCAGGTGATTTTCGTGTTAGGCGAACTTCACTGGTGTTGAGTAAGTATATCGCTCAAAAACATACAGATGATTTTGCATTGATTCAAGTGCAAAATAATCTGTATGTTATAGTACACAATACAAGTTTCAGTTTTATAGAGAGAGATTAGCATCATCACATGCAATGGGTTGTTCAAAAACTAGATTTTCCACTTGTGACTTCCCTCGTCTTTTCTTACTACCCACCCCACCTACCCCTAAACTTAGAACATTCCCAGAACCTAGGAGAGAAACTGAACTTAAATTA
This sequence comes from Catajapyx aquilonaris, assembly GCA_000934665.2. Classification (NCBI taxonomy): domain Eukaryota; kingdom Metazoa; phylum Arthropoda; class Diplura; order Dicellurata; family Japygidae; genus Catajapyx; species Catajapyx aquilonaris. The sequence goes on from JYFJ02008500.1 coordinate 10,921, forward strand.
GTATGACTTGCAGTTCTCCCGATCATCTCTTCTCGACCAAAAAGGAAAATAACTGGAGTATAGGTCACAAACTCACAGCAGGTCCCAGGCGTAACCATGAGCCATGAGCTAAGCGCTACATGTGGGCCCAACATGGTCGCTGGCGACCATGTTGGGTCCCCCAATGTAGCGCTTCCCTTTTGTATCAACAGTTCAAAAAGAATTGTCCCGTCGCGTCGAGTGGGCAGCCACGCGTCAGGATGAAAGGAACCAGTTACTGGTTCCTTTCATCCTGATGCGCGGCTGCCCGCTCGACGTGACGGGACAATTCTTTTTGAACTGTTGATACCTATAAAGTTCAGAGTAGTCCGGTAGGGTCGCCACATAATAGCTCCGTGAAAGGTCTCATGGCGCTCTCAGGTGAGCACCTCATGCAAAACGCCCCGGCAGGCGATAAGATTGTAGGGGAAGTGTCCGGGGGCTGATTCCAGTATTGCCAAAATTTTAATTTGAGATGCTCAATTATGCTATTTTTCCACTTTAAAAAATCATCACAGCAAGCACTACATGTTACATAATGTTAACCCTTAACTACGTAGGTGGGCGAAACACCTTTAACTACGTAGGTGGAGCCTGAGCAGCTCCAACGGTATATTAAAATTTCTGCTTATCAACTAAATTGTTATATTGGACTTTTCACATACAGAAAGTGCAGTTCAGATGATTAGGCTTCCGAAAACGTAAAAATCACATGCTGAGTCAGCATATTCCGACAGGGAAAAATTCTTAATTAAAAGGTCACATCATGTTTGAGCTGCTCAGGCTTCACCTACACAGGTAGAGCCTGAGCGGTTAAGGGGACGTCCACATATTACGTAGCGGGATTTAGGGGGGGGAGGGGGTTTGGGCGAGCGTGACGGTCCGTTACATGGGGGAGGGGGGGGGGTTGGATAGCCGTTACGTAACGCATTTGAACGCACTGTATAAAAATATTCCGAGTGCAACTCAGCGTGGCCCGCGTGGCTGCGTCGACCGCTACTGGTCCGAATCGGTAAAAAACGTGCGAAAAACGCTGTTTATGAGACTTTTCGTAGGAACTTGACAACCTCACTATTTTTATGCAAGGTATTTATGTGAGTCACATGTTGTACTACTTGTTGATTCCATACTTATTGCGTGACAATTGTTCCAGGGTTTCAAATTCATAGAAAAATGACATTTTTGTTCAGACTATTTTCTCTTTTATGTAAAACATGCCCATATTGTAGCTTTAAAAATACGCACCTGTACGTAACGTAGTTCGTTAATTTTTTTCGTTTTTCTTCTGAAATAATGGCGACGCGGTGGCGTAGTGGTTTAATATTATGAAGTCCGCCTCCTCCCACCTCTGGGGTCCCAGGTTCGATCCCCGGATTGGGCCAAGGATTTCCC
>JYFJ02008501.1:0-12204 GCA_000934665.2 Catajapyx aquilonaris
ATGCGGCGGAGAACAACACGGAGGTCCGTCCCCGGTGGGAACCACAGCAGTTGTGTGCCGATCGAGCCGATACTGAGCATGCGCGGAGGGAGGAACCCATGGGCAGCAGGGCTCTCCGTTGGATAAAATAGAAAATCGGCTGAGTTTTCAAATCCGCATGGTGACGTCACAAACTGAATCGGAGACGTGTCCCACACTGGCTGAGTTTCTCGTACGGAAAAATCCCCATCGGAGAAACTCAGCCAGTGTGGAGCGGGCTTCACAACACAAGAAGGGAGGAATTTGGGAATAGAAGAGTTTGGCCTCCAGGGAGGGAGCCGCCATGCTTGTTCCCATTCAGTTTGCACGGACCAAAGATGGCGGCGTCACTGCGGGTTGACGGAACCTCAATATTTGAAGTAGTTCTCCTCCTTCCCGCTGCGGGAAGCGTCTGGCGCTGTCTGCTCTCTCTTTCTTCTCATTCTATTCGCCTCAGAATGATGTTGGGGCAAGATGCGGCTTGCTCCGTCGCCTGTCTGTCGGCCTGGTCCTGCCTGCCGGCCCCGGGCCACATCCGCCTAGTCTGCAGCCCCCAGCTGGACAGGGGAGAAGCCCAGGTGAGCTTCAAGGGCCATGCATTTAGAAGGGGGAGAGTATGGTTGAGTAAGCGGCTTGTTGTTGAGCCCGCTGAAGGTGGCTAGGGTGGGATTTGGAATGCCAAAAGTGCCTGCCTGATGAAGCAGGTTGCGGGATGGGGGGGAATTACTGCCTTAATTTTTGGGATTAAAAAAGAAGAGTTTAATTTGCAATTATCGTACTGTAATAGTGCAAATTATTTTTAAAAGGGGGGGTTATGGAGATTGTTAATTTTCGTAGGGGCCTGTTGATGCCCTCACGATTACAGCCTCGGTCACTTTGCGACATAAATTGGCTCCCTTCGGTCTGGTCGGAACAACTGGAGGAATGTGACCACCAAACCGACCGATATCATCGCAAACGGAAATGGTCACATGCTTCCAGTCGTTCCAACTGGACCTAGGGGAACCCGTTTTTGTCCATCGCAAAGCGTCTGGTTGTATGATCGAGCCGCAAATCATGAAGGCGTAAACAGTCCATAGTGTGAAGGTCAGTCGGGAAATCAGTTTTGCGGACGCAGTTTCGAGTCCATGCGATGGGCAGGGTAAAGACGAGCATGAGCGGAGACATCGAACCTTCGGTATATATGACCAGTAGGCACCATCTTGCAATTTATGTGCAGCCTTCTGTTTGCCATGTGACTTCTGGCAGAATGTGGGCAGGCGCATTCGGCATTCCACTTGGGATGTGGTCTCGTCCAACAGCTGCTGCGCCTGTGCATGAGCTGCAAAATGGCGCCTTCCGGTCCTATAAAGTACATTGCTGGAAATTAATTCTGTCGTCCTGCTAGCTGCATTTTCCGAGGCAGCAGAAGAGCACGTCAAATGGAGTGCGAGCCTTGTGCGTAAGAAGTGGTAGGCTCTGGGAGACGATTGGATGGGGGCTATCGAGAAAAGGGTTTGCCCCCAGCCAGCCAAGGCCTATCACTTCTTACACACAAGGCTGGCACTCCATTTGACGTGCTCTTCTGCTGCCTCGGAATATGTCGCGAGCAGTATGACGGAAATAATGTGCAGCACTGGCGCAGAAGGATCGCAGTACCTGCTCATGCTCGTCTTTACCATGCCCGTTGCATAGTGTCGAAACTGTTGCATCGCAAGAAAATATTTGCCCGTCAGACACTCGTATTTACTGGCATTTTTTTTCTTGCATATGTTCTCCATGCAATGCCATTTGAGTTGTGATGTTGCAAGGGCCATTGTGTGACCTCTGGGGCATTTTTTCACTTGCTCCGTATGGGTTTTTTAAACGAGCGCACCCACTCTCGCGCAGCTCCATTGTTCGGACAACTAGGCCCCAGAGCTACTCTAACATGGTATTCAGAATACAGTGATCCCGAGGTAGGTAGAAGAAATGAAAAGGATAAAGGAAGAATGACTGCAAGAACAGAGGTTTTTTTTATAAAGCGGGAAGAAATTTTTTCTTTTTTACTAATTTTAAATGAACATTTTTGGGCTAAATTAGCAGTTCCCCATCACGAAAATAGGCGCCAGATATAGATAAAATTCAAACAGAGACTGTAAGACACAGTAGAATGCTGTAGTGCAAAAGTAGCTAAACTGCATAATTACCATTTTGTTTTCTCCAGGTGTAGTGTTGGAAATATGAGTTGCGCTTGTATACCAGTACAACGCTGGACATTCATTCCGTCAGGATGCTAGCGCCATTTTCGAAGGCCGCAGAAGTGCTCATTGCATAGGGGGAGGTTATTGCGAGAGAGAGTTATTGCATAGGGGCAAGTTACTAATATCGAGCCGTTGTTTACTATACTTGCGCCACCTAGAAACTAACGGTCCGCTTGCCTAGTGCCTGACGCATCTGATTGCACCTATTCCGTGTCTATGAACCCCCTCCAGGAGGCTTTTCCAGACATGGGTTCCTATGTGAAAAATACTTGTCTTCGTCCCCTCTGTTACCCCTACAAGTCTGTCCCGAATTACAGGAAACACACTATATAGGTGCATGAATATTTGGATAGGTGGAGAAAACTTCAATGCAGGTTAGTAAAAATTATATTCCCCCGAATAAAGCTGTGTTTTTGCTCATCAAGGACCATCACTCACCTGTAAATACGGCCCAAGTGTATTTTATGCCGAAACTATATATGAATGATCTGAAATTACCTACAATTCCAATAATGTGGGCTTCACTCGAGGCCAGTTGCCAAAATTTTCAATTCTAATGTTACTAAGGTACCCATGTATGAGAATATTACTAATTGATGGATTAAATTTCAGGGCAGTGGACTTTGTCAGCAGACTTCGCTCCCTAGATGATTCTCCAGCTAGTTTGCCCTGGGTCCAGACCACCAGGCATGGACGAGCAGAGCCCATTAAAAATGCTCACTCGACTCACAAATTGCCCAAGCAGCAGTCCGTATGGCTGTCCAAGCAGCAGCCATGAGGCCCATTCACTTCAGGCACCTGGGAAGGAAAGGGCAGGTCCATCCTAACTCTTAAAAAAATAAAAATTCTCTGGATTATTTGCCCCAGGGACAACCAGACACCAACAAGCCGAGCCCATCCACAATGGGCGGATGATGAAAGGTTGTAATAATTGTACGCAAAATTGGTATGACCTGTCATAATCAGTGTTGGGCACCGTACAGTATGTTTGGCGTAGGCATCCTGAATGAGTCAAATAAGAGGCAGGTTAATTCACTTATATATGAGTACGAATGCTCGAAAATGCCCATAAAATATTTTAAGCCATTTCCTTTTGAAGTCTGCGCTCTTGCCTTGTATGCAAGTGCCTTTATTAACCTGACATTTGTGTCAATAGCGGGAAAAAGCAATGTTCTTATGGAGGTGGGCATTTATTCAAATTTTTTTTGAAGAATTCAAGAAATGAAAAGCAGTTTGAAATACTTGGTATCACATCATTGTACGACAAGAAAAAACCACTTATCATAAGTTACTCTGTTCAGAAAAGTTGCATGGTGCAAGCAAAATCCCTGTCAGTTGAGATACAATACTACTAGTAGTTTCGTCACATTGTTTAAAAAATGGTGCGGGGAGGAGTTTGTGAAATATCTTATTGAAGAAACATAACCAACTATGCCCAATGAATCACATGGGACTTATGGACAAAGCCAAACAACCTGCCCTTGACTGGTATGGAAGGACCTGATGGACGGCATGAGGAGGAGGCCTGTGGGAGGGAGGGAAGGGAAGGGCTTCAATCCCCTAACCATCAAGAGATCCCTTGCGGGGTACTGGCGGGGACGACGGGAGGGTGGCAGTTGGGAAGAAGACCGATGGGCCTGGTTGCCGCCATCAACTGAGATGACTAGACGTCCCCGTTCCTCCCTGTGTGAGGCTACAAAATACTCCATGAACAAGTCACATGTGGGAAATTTACCATGGGTTGGTTGGTCATGTTGTTTCCTTTGCATAGGTATCAATGCTGGTCTGCAGCTTTGAGGTTCCAAGGTTGTTCAGAAGCCCCTGGCAGGAGTTCCAAGTTTTATTCGGTGCACTGATCATCAATCAAGGCAATAGTCAACCCTGTTTGGATTTCATTTTGGAGGTGGGCCAGGCAGGAATAAACTGGATGTGTATTGTTGCTGGGAGGGAGGAAAGCGTGTTGATGGCAACCTAGCTGTGGGAGGTCACGTCAAACTCTTTGGAGGAAGATCGACAGGCTTAACCATCCTTCTCTCGGTTTTTCTGGATCACCTTATTTATCTCCGCTTCAATCTGCGGGACAGTCATGCGTGACAGGTCCGCACCGTGCCTCTGCATTAAATTGTGCCACACCGTGAGGGTTCTTGGCCTGCACGTGGATCCGAAGCTCTCGTGGATACGCCACGTGTAGAAGGCAGTGGGTAAGGTGCAGAGCATTGCATCGCGTCTATGGAGCGTTGCTGGGAAAAATTGGGGACTGGGTAAGGTGCGGAGGATTCCATCGCGTTTATGGAGCGTTGCTGGGAAAAATTGGGGACTATCTCCAAGGAGCAGACTTTGTATCTTGTCTTCGGCCATACTTCCTATGGTACTATTTGGTGCCGAAATCTGGGGTCATCGGGCTAAAATTAAGAGGATCAGGACGCATCTACAATCAGCCCTGTGCCCTTTCCTGCTTGCAGTTACGAGAACATATAGGACGACACCGAATCATCTCTTATATGTCTTGAGTGGTATCCTGCCCCCATCTTTGCAGGCCTTAGCCATTTGGGAAGCTCGCCAGAATTGCCCGCTGATTGTCTTTTATTGCACTCTGCATGAAGGGTAGCAATTTACGCCTCGTCGCCCTAGTTGCCGGAGCATAATCTTCGCTCAGTCCAAAAGAGGTGTCACATAACTTTTTTCCATTAAACAAGATCTCTTGTGCATCATTAAATCGCAAAAACTTCACGATAACCGGCATATGGCCAAAAGTACGGCCAAGGCGATGTGCACGTTCAGTCTCCAAATACTTCGGCTTTTCCATTAACTGGTACTTCACAATAAGCTCACGCACCTTGCCTCCCACTACCGACCATCTTTCTTCACCTTCTGTTGCCTCCGGAGTCCCATAAAAAATTAGATTATTTCGGCGTGTTTGGTTTTCGTCGTCAGTTCGGTCAAACGCACTTGAGATTGGTATAATGCCTCCGACATCTTCCCCTGGTTTGCGTCAATGAGTATTTGCTCCTCCTTCACCTCACGGATGGCTTCCGTCCACTTTGTCTCCATTGTGGTCAGCTTGTCCATCAGCCTCCCTTCCAGCGCTTCGAGTAGCCGTTGTATATCGGAAATTGAGGCCATCATGCGGGCCGCTTTTAACCCAGTAAAAAAGGGAGAGCTAGGAAATCACACGTCCACATCAGCCGAGCTCAAGCTTGTGTGTGAGGCCAATTGGTGTACCTTCTGCAATGTGAGCCATGGTGCTTTATTCTCAAGTCCAAATGCAGAATGAGCCAAAACCCAAGTTAAATCTTGTACAAAATATTTTGTGGTACTTCAAGAATGACGCAATCATTTGAGAACTCCCTGCGCGTTCACTTCCCCACAGGCGCCATATTGATTTTATGTTGAGCTCTGGTGGTAGGTAAGATCTTACTGCCCTGCCGTAATGGCTCTCCCTGCATGTGAATTTACCTATGTGAGAAATGATGGACTTGGTTACTTCCACTTGTGTTGCAGACGTGTGAACGTCCTGTGTTTCTAGTCTATTTCACAAACCTATTCAGTCTGTCATGACTCAAGCACGTGATGCTACGAAATGCTTTTGCAGACACGATGACGTTATCACCACTCCTGCTGTGAATGGAGTACTGAGTCATGACAGGTGCTGTTCACATTGACCACGGTTTCTTTTGGCAGATGAACTGCTCATGTACTGCAGGCCATAGCCATCTTGTTCAGCTTTGCCATAACTATTATATATCTATATGTGTGAAATTTGAGTTATCAAATTTTACGCCATCTGGAACACTGTATTTGTCAGACATCCAAAGACATTAGCTTTTTGAATACTTGTACCGATAAAGGCCTCCTACCTGATTCAAACCGAACAAAATAATTTGCACTATTTTTTGGTAAGGCCACGTATCTTTTCAAAAAGTACCGCTGAACTTGGTCTATTTCGTCCAGATAATCTAGTGCCCACAGGTGCGCGTTGTACAATACCGCTGATGTAGTAGGCTATTTAATCTGGCAATTTTGGGTTCATTTTGCATTGTGGCAGGTTCGATCGATATATACTGTACAGTACAGTATTGTTCGGTATTGTTGATCTCGGCACTCCCCGAAGTACTCAAACTGTTTCTACAATACCCTATGTGTACTACAATTATTATTCTTGCCAACCTTCCCGTTGTTCTGTTGCATATGCAATGTATTATTTTGGAACGTGAGTGAAGGAAGGAAGATCCTTACTTTTGGGTATTGACAGCGAAGCTTGCTAGGCAATTGCAAAGGCTGCTGAAAACCTCAGTGTGAAACATGTATGTAAGATTCTGCCATACACACACTGGTGCTGTCCCATCAGCATCACACCTCTGAACATATATCATACATATGTGCCAGTGTTAAAAAGGGACACTCCACTCAAAATACAAGTTGGCCCCCAAAAATCGGGCAAAAAAATACGATTCCAACGACACCGATAATTATTTTTTCCGATGAACGGTGAGCCCAGGGGAACCGGTTAATTATGAGTATTTTGGCGATACGGTTGCAACCGTATGCTACTGTACACGACACCCTCGCCGCCTGGCGGCAGGAATGGGAAATTGAGGAGATGCCTGGCCCTGCCCGCGAATTCAAACCGGAACGTATTCGAACCGTATGCAACTGTTCACGACACCTGCGCCACCTATCGGCAGGAATTGAAAATTAGGGAGGTCATGCCGAGAATCCAGGAGGCGAATTCCATGTCGAGCCCGATCTTGCAGCAGCTGACATGGCGGAGCAAGAAGCACCTGGTAGTGGAGATTGCGGGAGTGATTTTTGCGTTGTATGTCGTCGTCGTCGTCGTCGTCATTGGGGTGGTAAGTTGCAGTGTACACATGACGTGCTGCAAGTGCCTCATATGTGGGCACCCCGTCATACGGCTCGCACTGGTAGGGCCGCAGGGGAGGTGCGAGGGCGCCGAGATGGACTCGACCTGTGCCGGCCTCCGAAACATCGGGTGACCTTACACACCCGACCTCCTTTCTGTGGTCCGCCATCCTTCTCATCAGGTTCGGCTCGAAAGCGCTCGAAGCTGGCGCGCTTGTGTTGCCTAGCGCGCCTCGCGCGGCAGTTGTCTGTTGAGCACCTTCTCTACTTCTCCGGTTTGCCGCTGGATGGTGTTGAATCGCCCTTCTTAGCAGACGACGTGTGTAGATATATGATTTTCCGTGTTACCGTTGGGCGTAGAAAAAAACCGATTGCACATTCGGAATCAGGATTTTTTGCCCGATTTTTGGGGGCCAACTTGTATTTTGAGTGGAGTGTCTCTTTAATCCAACGGGAAGGTACTTCTGGTCACTCTGTCGAGTATAATGACTAACATAGGTTGGGAATTTCTTAATGTGCTGTATCACATTTTCCTCACGGTGATGTGCAGTCTTGTTGGCTGGAACATGTCTTCCTCGGGAATCGGACAACTGACGAGCCTGGCTTTTGAGAAGGGCACGGTGAACGCTGGCACTGTCTACTTGGAGTGTACTTAAATACGTACATCTGCTTGCAAACATGTGCTGCTATAACTTCGGACAGCAAAGTGTACTCTCTTGACTTGGTGTTCGGCTTGGTTCCAGATCAAGAGGAAAACATTCCACTAGGCTGGCGATCAGAGCTGTTTGGGTGTCCCACGAGCCATTGGCGTAAAAAAGGTCAAATCCATGTTTCCTGTCTTCACGGGTGATCCTTCATAACTGTTAAGTCGTAAAGCCGTTCAAGTTGTTCGATTGATACGGCCTCATATTTTTCCCATGCAATACAGCAGGCACCTGTATGCTTCTCAGCCCATGAATGGTGGCGCAAAGCTTCGTCATATTTCTTTGGCTGATGGCTTTGCAAATTGTCCCCACAATTGGAGGGTGTCATTCTTCACCGTCGCTCGTCATGCCACGCTGGCACCAAACTTTCATTAGCAGTTTTTATTTTTTCTTGTTCGTATGGTGTGACCTAAAAATGTCAACATTTGTAAATCACGAATATTGCTAATGAATGTACCTATAGCTTAACTGCTTCGTCAACCCAGTGTTCTGTGGAAGGTAGTTTTGTATAGCTGTGATCCCGAACAGCCTGTTGCAGGTTTTCCCCGTTATAGAGGAAACGCATGGAGATGTCTTTTTGCTTCATGGTGCAAAAATTCAGGATAAGGCTTCTAGCTTGGTCTTGATAACCTGGCTGGTTTTGGAGGTGAAGTGGCTGCATATCTTTCAGATTTCGTACTCGGAACTTGGGCTGCTGCAAGCTGCAAGTTTTTGTAGGCGAACCCCTCACAGTTGAATCTGGATGGTCGAAGGTTTGCAGTTTTTGTGTGTGCGTATGTTTTAGCCCAAGCAGTTTTTCCAGATGACTTGAAGTGCTGCAGAACTAGGGCAACTGCAGCAACATGCTTGCAAGTCGCATGTGGTCCTTTCCCAGCGACACATTCACAATTAGTTGCCAGAATGTCTCCGTACGACGCAGTCTTTAGTCTGGAGAAATACTGGACCTATGGGCAGCAAAGCATGCAATGATTTCTCAATGGAATAGCACGTAATAAGCATGTAAGCATGTAATAAGGTGCATTACAACATTTTCATCTTACAGATATACCGTATACAACAAGAGAAATCAAGGAGTGAAAATGTCCAACCTTTGTTTTCATGGCTGCCTTTGTAATGCCAGTGAAACACAGGTTCTGCATTAAGGACAATATTCTGATCACAATGTACGCTCTGAAAACAGACATGATGTGCTGCGTTTAACCGTGATAACATTTTTCGGTTTACATAATAGATCTGAGCCCAACTTCTTTGATGTGAAATGAGGCACCCTTAAGGTTCCTTGAATTAAATAGTACCGTTTGTCTTTGAAGAACGAGAAGGCTGCAACTATAGGGCGGACTTCACCTGGGTATGCGGCGCCAAGACGGTGTACTCTCTCGAATGATGGTGGATCTTGGTGTGGCAATAAAATGAGAAAACATCATACATAGGTTTATCAATTCCATATTTTTATTTATGAAAGCAATTTGTAAGCAATCAGTAATTATCCAGGTTGATGGAGACAGTGGCAGCTATCCCTTTGTATTTGATGTTGTACATAAGCTCCATCACCTACATCCGGAAAAAAAAAAAACTTCTGTTCGGCTGTCATCCCCCTCATTGGTTCAGCAACCAAAACCTGTCGCAATCGTCCTCCTTTGCTCGTTCTTCCATATCATCCAGTTGCTCGAGTACCTGGTCTTCCAATTTATTCTAATTTGGTGGACGAGAAAGCGTTGGAGCCTGTGATGCCAGGTGGGGGACCGTTGATGGTCGCTGGGAGGATGGTGATGCCTGTTGGGAGGAAATGGAGAAGAGTTGTTCCACCTCTGCGTCCTCTGCCATGTCTTCAGACGCATGTGCCAACTTCTCTGCTTGGCTCATGATGTTGATTGACGTGCTTTCGAGGAAATTTTTTAATTAGAACATATGCCAAAGCTTAGCATCAGTCAGTCCTACCTTCTCTCTGTGCTGGTATCGGCCAGGAAGCTAGTGTTTCAAAAAGGGCCACTTGCATTGGTACTCTTCCGTCGTACCTGGTCCAGATGGTGCTGATGCCTTGATCTCTCCTTTCCGATAATTGTAATCAAGATGTTCAGTTAAGAGACATTTCATCAAGCACTATAAGATCGTGTCGCTCGGATGATTCTTGTGGCAGATGTTTCAGTTTTGTTTCTATACATGCTAATATGCTGTCAGATACTCCACATTTTGCTTAGATGCCACATATGTAATAATGCATGGTTAGTTGTGATGGCAGTGCGAGAATGTTGTGATTTCTGAGGTGATTATACTGTAGAATGCACGGTGATGTGGAGGAGGGCTGCAGTTGAAAAAGCGGCAGATTTTGTACTCCGTTGACTTCGGTGATGTAATTGACTAATATTCATAAAGTTTAGCGTCTGCTAATTGTTTTTAAAATGTTGAGAAAGTAGTGCAATTTGTGACGGGTTGTGTCTACATTCATGGATATCAACTGGCCATCCTTTTTGTCTATTCTGCAGGGCTGCATGATTACTGTTAACATGGTTTGTGGGAGTTTTAAGTATAGAGTAAAACTGTGTACTTAGTTTTTTTTTTGCATGGCCATGTTTGTGCTGTTGAGTTGTGGCCAGTCACTCTCAAGTATACTGTGTGGGATTGCTGCAAAGTCATATACCCGATGGAGCATATCCCTTCTCATGAAAGGTGCAGTGGTGAAAATGCTATCCCATGAGTCATGCAAAATGTTTTCGATTACATTTGCGTCAGGCACTATGCCCGTAGTTGTACAGGATTCCACCATTACCCTAATGCATTCATTTCTATGTTTAGTTAATACCCTCCACTTTTCCCCTGCCTTACTCTGTCTGTAACGTTCGGTCTTGTAGCATGGTTTCCAAATTTCTCTGCGCCCCTACTGAACTGTCACTATCCCACAGGTCGGGCTTGCCAGCAGTCCAATAAATGCAAGGATGGTTTGGGTTTGCACTTTTCAGTCCCTGAACAAGCAACAAATACTTCATGTCACTGCCTAGCACCACTCTAACCTTAACAAACTGCCCTGACACACTGATACCCCCATCACTGATTATGGAATTGGTCGTTCTGGCAAATGAAATCATGGCGTCTTTCACACAAACACATTTCCGACACATTTTCGGAGCAGTACCAATCTTCACAATGTGTGCTCTCTCTGGACAGTACTGCAAGTTACACACGTATGAACCTATCACGTGTTGCCCTTTTATCCTATTACCCATATTAAGTGATGCCGTTAAGTGATCCCTTTCACACACCCGGCAATACACTTGCTCCGTGGGTTAACTGGGAGATTTTATTATTCGCTTGACTTGTCCTAAATAGTTTTCAAATGGAAAGACTGATATGGAATCTAATACACCTCATCATCAGTACGTAAATGCACCAGAGAATGAACATTATAAACCAAGAATTCCTTGCCATATACATGTTCTACATGATTTACAAATGTGTTCAACACTTTCTTCGCATATATTCTATAACTTCTTGGCCACTTTGGACACAGTATGAAATGCTCGTACACAGGGTGACTGACAACTCCCTGAAGAACGACAGGTTATACATATAACAGAAACGTTCTGAATTATGTGTCCTTCCAGCGGTCAACCTGTGCCTTGTCCCTGGGTTTCCTATTAATTTCTCAATGTATGGCATGTTTAGTCCTGGCTATTCCTGTGCCAAGTCCAAAATGACAGTACTGACCATTTGAGTAGGAGTGTCCATTAATGTTCTGGAATCTAATGGCAGGGTGTCACTGACACGAAACTTTGTTAAAATGTGAAGCAAATCTGTCAGACCTGTCCGGGTAATATTATAGTCGTTAACCCACTGTCGTAACAAAACTGCTAAGGATGGGTTAGTGTGACTCTCTGATCCCTCGTTGGCCTCAGTTTGTACTTCTTCATCAGAATCGTCACTTGAGAACCAGTACATTTGTCCTTCAATATCCCAATCACCTACTGCTGGATGGTCACATGTAGTATTGATGGTCACATAGGCTTGGGTTTCACATTCTTGTGTTGCTGCTGGTCTGTTGTATTGTTGTGATGGTGTTGTTTCTTTTGCATCCTGCATAACATCAGTAACTGCATGTTGAATATTTGCAGCCACTAATCTCCTCCTTGCATATTTTGCATTTAGCACCTGTCTGTGAACTTTATACAGGGGCAACACCTCTTCACAGGTAAGACAGTGCCTGTATAGTTCAACATTATGCCCAATATTTTCTTTCATTAAAGGTCTGCTGAGAAAGGCCAAGTGATAATATGCAGTTATTTCCTTATTGATAAAATTGATGTTTTTGTTTGTTTGTTTTGCGCTTTATTTAGTCCGTCGGCCTGCAGCACACGCCGCTTGGCCGACCCTCCTCCTCCTTCACACATTTACATTTACATTTACAT
>JYFJ02008502.1:0-12270 GCA_000934665.2 Catajapyx aquilonaris
TTGATTAGACATACCGGTATCCATGACTATTTGAATGCATTCAAAGTCACTATATTATTATTATTAGACTATTATTATTATTATTATTATTATTATTATTATTATTATTATTATTATTATTATTCCCCACGTATACGTATTATTGCATGCGTAATAAAAGGGGCACACAGTCATTACACAAGCCTCGTACTCCATGTATAGGTATATAGGGTTAGAAACGCCGACTGTGGTATTACAAGAACAATTACAAGAAGCACGACATATGAGCCGTACTTAATCCCTCATATCACGAAATCCCTCATATCACGAACCGAGGGTGAATAGTTGACGTGAATCCAACTCAACTTCACAACATAACGACCAGTATTGTTTGACATTATTGGACGATCACAGCTACATGCAAGTAGGGCATATATAGAGGCTAATAATAGGCTCCTCTCTGAATAATCATTATACAAGCAGATGAAACACTCCAAAATGCCAGTTTCGCAACTATAGGACATGACCAAAGAGACCATCGAATTGGGAAAGTTCAGTTGGAGGATTGTAGAGGATATAGGTCAAAGACACTCGGGTGAGTAGCCAGACTATACATAACGTGAATCAATGAAGCTGTCTGATTCTCTCTACCAACATTATTTGCCCTGATGATTGGCTGAAAGTGAGGCGCAATAATTCCCATCCCGTGACCCGCTGATGCCTATACCCGGGCTGGAGCCACCCATACCTTCATGAGAATTGAGAAGAAGACATGTCCCACCCACCATAGAGTTGGAAGAAGACAAGAGGAAAGACCCAACGTCCTGCGACACAGCAAATAAAATAATATTATGACCAAGACTGTGTGAGGAGAGCAGGGAGGAGGGACAAAGTTCCATAAGAACACATATAGAATGAGAGAGAGAATGAGAGATATGAAAATAATATAGACAGCATGGTATACGAATCCTTGAACCCATACATATACACTGCACTGACATCATCTGCAAAACTATTCTGCATACTTAGCCAGAGTGTACTTCCTGCTCTTGTCTGTGTAGAAAATATGGACCCGCATATATGATGTAAAATAGAGAGCGACGCCTGCGTAATCGTTTCGTGGAAGCGACATACAGTGGCCAGAAGCCTGCCACATCCATGCTGACGAACAAGGGAGTATCTATCCAGCAGAGGGAAATCAGTCAAGGATGCAAAATACATCAGCGATGTCCACAGAAAGAATCCCCGCGAGCGACGATAAAAAGCTTGACCCGCTGTACTTGTCAATATACCGGTAATTATTATTCCGTCCGCTGCTCATTAGCTTTGCTGGGAGGTGTAGGCAGCAGGGCTGGCATCAAGAGGCATTATATAGGTTTTATTTCGAGGGTAATGCATCCTGCATGGTAAGCATGCAGTATATAGGTACAATCTTATTTCTTATACGTTGGTGGGATGGGACATTCCGCCTCCAAAGTATATACTGCCGTAATAGGCCCAAAACAAATCAATAATGTAGGGGTGACATATTATAGTCTGTTAGCAAATAATTATATTAGTTAGTTTTTTGTGGTGTGTCTAGTAGGCGCAGGAAATTAAAGGCGCGTGGAAATTATTTTCTTTCAAGTTATACTGGTGCTAAGAGAATATGGCAAAAGACACAAGCGCCAGCGGCCCAAAAGATCCTGACATGGATTTGAATGTTAATGCATGGCTATACAAGCAGTGGACTATACTTGATCTACCCAGCAGCATTTCTTTTTCCCACAAGCACCTTTGATTATTATTATCCCAAACACAATGCTCCTTCTGAAGGATCCACCCACAACAACGCAACGTAGCTTTGTTGCACTGTTAAGTTCTACCACTATGAAATGATGAAAGCTGGCTCCTTTCTTTTGCTTCCTCATTGGCCCTCGACCCTGTTTTTGACTCGACCACTTTCAAAAAGTGGATGATAAATGGAAGATTACGAGAGACGGTAGATGACGGCCAACATTTTATATACTCCTGCTGTTATATCAAGAGCTCTTGCTGTTATGCAACCCAAAATCGCGAACCTGGCGCTTCAAGGATCATCCAATCAGAAGGTATCAGCCAGAACGACTCAAGCTGGCATGCAGAAGGGACATGAAGCGAGTATATACACCGCAACCATTATTTTTCTTGGCCATCAATTTATTTTTGTGGCAAGTTGTATGGTTGGATTGGCAAGAACTACTCTATAATACGTAATAATATTATGCCCGACTGTGTCGTGTATAGCATTTGCTAATTGATGAATAATGATGAGGCCACCACGTTGCTTTGTTTATTCTTCGTCACTTCACAGAGACGCAGCATTTGCAACTGGTTGACATGAACCCCAGCGAGGTCCGTCTGGTAAATTAATATATTGTACTATACCGTACGGTTGACAGAGCAATCATCACAGAGACTGAAATGGAAAGTGACAGTACAGTATAGTTGTGCTGAATTGCTTAGGCGAATTATGATGATGATCATCATCATTATCGTTGTTGTTGTGGCCTATTTGACTTTCAGAAGCTCCAGCAGCCAACAGGACCAACGACAGTAAATAGACGAGTATGATTCGCGGTATGACTTCAATCCGACTCCCCAAGAGGAAGTCCAGTAACAATAACTGAAATGGAATGAAACTTTGTGACGGACAAACCCGGAAGGTAATTCAAGCAAATAATTTAATACTGCGGCTGGGTTCTGAAGGTATAGGGCTGCCTTTTATTCGAGAAGTGGAACCTATTACAGACCGAGTTAACTACTCTCGAGGCTCGACGATGACACCACGGGTTAGAAGAAGAAACAATGATAAACGAGAGTGTGCGACAAGTATATAGGTACTCATTTTCATAGTAAATTCAGACACGTATTTTAAGAAGTGTGAAAGGATGCGGACACCTCCTTCTCCGATTTATTCCGTGAAAGCCTTCTCACAACTCTCGATCATTATACAGTATGAATTTATGATCGTCCGAAGACATACTAATCACCGGCAGGCTGGTAATGTATGCTCCGTGACACGTCAGATTCTGACCTGGTTATCATAGATGATGATGATTAATCACACAGCTCCGTCAGACGGAACTTTCGCTCGAAGCACTGGTGAATCAAATCGCGTCAGCTGATGCTAACTTCAACGCCACAGAATATATTACGTCATGCGCATCATTCGTGACACCTTTCGCGAAGTATTATGCAACAGTGACCAAAGAGATACACCGACGTCATCTTCGCCAGAGTCAGACATATTTTTTTTACCCATTAATAGTACACGTAATACGAATTATTATTGACTGGATGCTGTACTCTGATCCCCTCAGTAAACCGACGCGTCATCACCACCACACTGCTCAGTCTGCATCTTATTCAAAGGTGATTATTTTAGTGTGCTTGTGGAAGAGGTTTAAGATAGTCTGCGGGTGATCATAAAATCTACCGTGCAGTACAAAATAAATCCCGACAGAACAGTTCAACGCAGAAAGCTATAGGTCATGCAGACGGTCCAGAACAATACTCTGTGTACCCAACATGTGCAGCGTACTGCAGTGTGTCGTTGCAAGTCGCAGGTCAACGTTTTTCCTCTGATAATAAGTCAACAGGTATATACATGGCCGACAGAGAGGTAAATAAGTATTATTCAATTTGCATCTAGGATATGGCTCAAAGTGGTCGGGACATTATTACTATTAAGACCAGCATCAAGATGGGATTAAAAACCAATGCGAATGTAGACTATAGTATATTACGCTTTCTATTAATTATGCAAAGTTCAGATTGCTGCATTTATCCAGCATGTACAGCTTTTGAACTCTTTGTGTCAATTTCTTGAATGACACCTGATAATATAGCATCCCAACGTGGTTTTCGATTTCACCTATCGGTGCTTTCAGGAACGCATTGTTGACAGGCTCAGGACAGTGTAGCAGGATTATATGCATACTATATACCGCATATAGGAACAATTGTGGTCCGATTATTCGTGTAGAATATTCGTAGATTAATACAACAAAATACACTTACTTACAGTATATACTCCATTTACACAAGAAGCAAACACAAATGAGTTACAGTAACATATGAAGCATTTCATTAAAACTCTCTATATGGCCACTCAGAAGGAAATGCATTATTTGTTGGCAAGTAATGCATGAATAATAGCAAGAGACAAACAGGCCTATATTGCTACCTCATCTCCAGTGTACGCATAAACTTTGCGCCTATAGTGACACTGATCAACTCGAGACTGTTTGTTTGTGCGAATCGGAAGGAGACAAAACAACTGAGGCCATCTATCTACTCTCTAAAAAAAATAGAGTTAAAAAAACTCAAGTTGGGTTCTTTTTAACTCTTTTAACCTTGAAAGTGGTCATTACCAAAAATGAGTTATAATAACACTTTCGCTGGAGTTAAAACAACTCTTTCAGTTCATTTCATCCTCCGAAAGAGTTATTCATTAACTCTTTCGGAGTTAGAAATGAACTAAAAGAGTTGTTTGAACTCCAGCAAAGAGTTATTATAACTCATTTTTGGTAATGACCACTTTCAAGGTTTAAAAGAGTTAATTTAACTCTTATTTTTTTAGAGAGTACCCATCTGACTTATAAAAACATCCATGGGACCAGTTAAGTCTCTTCCAGGTGGTACAACCGACTGCTACAAATCAAAAGTACAGGCCCTATAATATTGAGTAGTGGATGTCAGACAACAACGCACAATAATCTGAGCATTTTGCCAACTGATAGTGTCACCAATTATTTCGTACATTCCCCGGGTGATGGTTGATAGTACTAATATATGGAAATTCTGGACCGACTAATAAGGTGCAGTATGTGGCCCTGCAGCCCCTCCTACCAATTTATTTCTCAACAAAATACAACAGAAACACCATCAATTTAGTCATCCATCCACATCAGCCACCAGTCATCCACCAGCATCAGTCATCAGGCAGCCCCCAACCAGCAGCACGCGGCCGGAACATGCAACTGTCAACAATGAACAAAGAAGGAAGTGTACCTGGTGCAGCATCCTCCACCGAACCAAACAGAAACTCCACCACCAGCTGTAGACACCCACAGAGGATCTCCTCCTCCGCCGCCACCCAGAACTCCTCCGTCCAAGCGAAAGCGGACTGATCCGTCAAAGAAGACGACAACAAAGGGATGACTAATGAGGATCTGGAGAAGGCCATGGAAATAAAGGTGAACAGCAGCCAGAATCCAGCAGGCACAACCGGCCTGCCAACAAGCCTGTACCGGCCACATTTGGCCTCTCGTACACTATGAAACATGCCATTGACCATTGCTATTGTACATCGAAGTGATTTCCCTGGTTGATAGTAACTGGTCCCTCCGCTCACATTTATATTGTTCTTGACCTTATATAATATATAATCAGGGGGTGGCGTAGAAGAGAAAATGACAGGGTACTATATACCAAGGGGGTAATCACTCGATTGAAAAGTGTACACTGGAGTACCAAATTCAAGGAGTACCACAGAGTAATAAAGAGTGAGGTGCCTGAGGAGTACCAGGGAGTACCACTACCAGGTGTACACCGGAGTACCGAAGTGATTACCCCCTTGCTATATACTATACCCTCTTCGTCTGCATCGGATGTCATGCGGGTTCCATCTGCGTGCATTTTATGAGTGCCCCAAACTTCGTTATAGGTCTTACAGTATACGTAATATATTATGTACAGTACACTGCAAGAGAGTGTGTGCAAGATGACTGTGTGCAAGAGAGACAGTACTTCCCAGTCATCCTATAGCTGGTGAAGACGAAAGCAGTATAAGAAATTCATCGCGCTTCCAGGACAGGCAATCGTAACACATCACTTTACAGTGGGAGAAAAATTATTCAGAAGGACATAATAATAGCCTGTCATTGGCCTATGAGTTTGACAATGGATCATCTGCCATCCAGTAGGTTTTGTTCACCTCGTTCCAGCAGTAACTTTCTATTACATATCAGGTCTCATAATACGTATAATTATGATGGCTCGGAATAGAGGGATTCGATGTCAAACAGCCCAAATTATTATTTAGGTTGACTTCATCTGCCTGTTCATGATATTGGAAGCAGGCCTTTGAAGTTCTTTGAACACTGATATTGGCCTAAATAATATTGGCCCAAGTACGTATACTTATAATGTAGGTGTAGAGACTGACTCGCCATGGCCAGGAGCAGGTAAAGGAAGCAAGAAGACTATAATTGAGTCCGACTCTCATGTTAAAAAAACGTCCATGTTTACATTGGTTTCTCGGAATGCAAATTTAATGCTGTGAAAGAATCCAGCATTGAAGCCAGACAATAACCCACGTTGTTGTTGTTGTTGCTGCTGCTGCTGTTGCTGTTATCATCATCATCATCATCATCATCATCATCATCATCATCATCATCATCATCATCATCATCATCATTATTATTGATGATGATGATGATGATGGGAGATCGAGCTGAGGTCAAATAATTCAATGTGCTGATAGATTAAGGTTACCTCATGAAAATTTGCGATAGATATGATCCTGTTTCTGCTCTAGTTCGTTCACAACATTACATCACAACACCCATTTAATAGAGAAATTTCATGTTGAACTCAGCAATCGACCGTCATTCTATATATAAACAATACCTATAAATTGGTAGCGAAGGGAACACAGCAATCCTCTCGAATGAGGAACAAGACCGATGCATGCTGGACCTCGCCGCCTTCATCCGATCTATATATCTATTAAATCAGGACCACTCATTGTTATTACGTACACCTAACGGGACCCAAGGGACCCCCCTGCAAAAAGGGGTTGAAATTTCGCGTCCGTTTTATTCAAAAACTGGAAAAGTTACAAAAGATGACTTTTATGAAGTTTTGAAGCTTTATCGGCGATGTATACATTTGTCGAGGTGTACGGACGACGCAAAAATCACGAGAAGGGGAGAGAAACAAAAGACGAACGATAACCCCCCCCCCCCCCAGACCCCATTGTTGACCAAATCGCCCCACCCTTTTCATTTGAAAACGAAAACAGTTACAGATATGAACTTTACTGGGTTTTTTCAGCAGCTTTTCGCAGGTATATTTTGTGCAAGGAGAAAAGAAAGTGTCTCCTGTATAATAATAACATATAAATGACTTATGCTGTGTTACACCGACAATCTCCCGCATGCTCTATTGTATACAGTACAGTAGGCTGATGTGGTATTGTTGCATTTTCAGTCTCGACTCTGCAAGCCAGGAAGATAGACTCATTTCTCGTGCCGCTTTTTAAAATCCGGCAGGAATGGGATGGGGGTGATGCAATTCCGCATTTACATGCATCAGTGTTAATACCTGCCTCCACGCTTTAGCTTCTTGTCAAGGCCATCCGCGCCAGTCAATCCATGGACCCAGGGAGAGAATAGGTGTAGCCTACTGTATACAGTATACAGTCAGGAGCTATAATATATTATAATCATGGTACAGGTTATCATGGTACAGTATACTGGAGACGACACTGTGGTTCCTTTCTTTTTAACATGGGGCATTTTACCACTTCAAGAGCCACATAATTTACTTTGTGGCACGAAGAGAATATCCACCTCTGTAGTGGTAATTAGCCTATATACCTACAAGTCGGGCAGAGGATTAAGTATTTGGCATTTTTCTGAACTGTTATTGTCTACTTCTTCAAAATTATAGGCATGTCTTAAATATTTCGACCTCTGTGTTTAAGCCATACACGGTCCTATAGGGTTTCAAAACCGGTTTTTCTTTCGATCCCCTTGTACCAACCATTCCCTAGCTATCCGATTGGTCCCCTCGCCCTATGTTCCACCAATCAGATCGTTTAGGCCCTTAGGGTGTCTGGAGGGGCAGCTAGAGCAGGTCGCCATCTACTTTTTGAGAAGTTAGGCTGTGATTAGGGATGGAATACTATAGGTAATAAGTTGGTAACCACTAATCTAATGAGTCTGCTGAAGAAGCAGCTGGTATAGTTTGGTTTTAAAAGGCTTATCGAATTATTTACGAAATTGTTGAAAAGCCTTTCCCTTCAACATAAAATGCATTTTGCGAGGCAATGGCAAATGACATCCTGTAATAGTAAATATAGTGAATTCAATATATCCAGTAGCACGTATAATATTAAGTTGAAAAATTAGAGCAAAGCGCGTTGGTCCTTATTACTCATTTCCCCAGGGAAATAACTGTATAATAACATTGATGGAATGACCTCCTGGTCTATTAATATTGGACAGCGAGACGACACCCTAACTCCACAAAGCAGTGCACAAGAGAAAGAACGAAATTGTCGGACTTTCATTTTATTTCAGAAAACCAGTTCTAAGGGAATAAGCCACGAATGCGACAAAATAAATGGAGCTCGGATTGTTACGGTGCCGGAGAAAGGAATCATCGGCCATACTCTTCCGGATTTTAAACTCCCATTTTTCCCAAACTTATCGTCATTCAGTGTCCATAAGGCTATAGATAGGGAGTTGCAGGGGGCTGAGGCGAACTGCATATAATTACGATTCAATGTTACATAATATATCAACATGGGGATGGAATATTATGCAGTACGCCTACATATTAAAATAATGAACTCAGATCAGACCTTCTGCTATTTCTCATGCCTGAACATTATTAGGGGCTTTTTGCCCGCTCCAACACTCTCATTATTTAAGAATACTCACAGCTAATCTGGCATAATTATGTGTAAAGATTCCAACAAGGAGGCACGGGTAGGGCTCGATGGGAGAAATAGGAAGAGTTGAAGGCCTCCTATATAATGCAGGGCTCATCAAACACTGTTTTACTAAGAAACAAATCAAAACAGCAGTGCTGCATTGTTACCAAGATTGACATTCCATATATACCAGCACGGCTATGACAGCAAGTTTTTCTAAAGCTATTTTAAATTAATAACTATTCAACCACCCAGAATATTATATCATGTAATGGTTTACTTTCTTCAATCGAGCAATGAATTAGCGCTGCAACATAAGGCACATGCCGGCACCATGGGACCCATGGGCCTAGCACCACACGTCAACAATACCGCGACGCATACTAATAAGCTCGTCAAGTCAAAAGGAAACGCAGCAGCCGCACATTCAAGACATCAGTTCGGACGCCATAGACTTCTTTATGGTCTGGATGGAAGAAGGTCCAACGAGGTTCAGTCTGTTTGGAAGGAGCCAGGCTTGCAACTGCAAAGTGTTCGGAACTGACTGATGACAAGTGACACAGTGTCCGACAAAAGTCCATTCATTACGATGCTGACATAAATGAACCGACGACAATCCACGGAGTTCAATGTCCCTTACATTACAACTATCTAGGAGTAGCATACAACATGCATAATAATAATAATAAAATGCTTCTGGGGCGTGTGACCTTTGACACTCCCAGGAGACAACAATACACAGTCTGCCTCAATAAATACCCTCCACATTTTGTGCTGTTGTGGTCAAAAAACAGGCCAATTAAATGACACCGTCTCTCGCCTCAAACAGAACCCGTTTATTGCGCAATTATTATGACAATGTTGACCGTGGCAGGACGGTATCAACAGGGGCGCCAATCCCTGATCGTCATATATCAGTAGGCCTATTATTCGACTGTCTGGAAACTTACCCAAACCGTGAACGTACGCTGGAATTTAAGAGTAGTCTAACTACAATAGTCCACCTTTGTCGGATGAAAGAGTCAACTGAACACCCTCCAGACAACTCCATTGTCTTCGATTTGACAGCAACCGTGGAGACATCCCAAGAATGAGTGTGGGGATGCCACTGACATTGCGTCGCTTATTACACACTTGTCAGTAAAAACATATACGAGTATCGTATACCATAATTTATCATTATTATGATAATAATAATAATCACCTCCGCTCAATAACAAACACGAAGAAAGCCGCCAATTGTAACATAACTATGCAGTTAAATACAACGGAACTCAATCCCCTGCAAGACAAGCAGGTCAAGCACGTTTTTGACCTACCAGTATATAGTGTATGGCTAACGTACGTAAATGACCTCTGACCCCGGATTCGAGGCACTGACCCACACCCACGTCCATTCTCGATCCCGTCTTCCTCCCGAATGATTCGAATTCGAACACTTTGTTGATTTTTTGTCGTTTACGAACACTGGTTGCCTCTGGAAACCGATCAGGACTGCCAACAAAAGTAACCAATATGGTGTTGACCTCTTCAATAAGATTATTGTTTTGTTGATTTAAAAAAACACACCTGTCAAATACGTACATGTTGACATCTTGCTTCTGTTCTTACTCATAATGCTCCAGATTTTTGTAACGTAATATATGGAACCAAGATAATATTATAATCATTATAACGTGTGTTGCATGTTTCGGATTGGCATCTTGGTCTTCTCGTATGACCCCAGTTGTTGTTTGGAACACGGTTTGTTTACGTATCCAAGGCAGCAAGTTCAGTTCGATCCGACGATTATTCCCAGCAGTCACAAGTCAAAGGTCACACGAAGAGGTTGTGCTTCTCCTTGTGGTCTCTTTCTGCGGACCACTGCAGACGACTTCAGCTTTCTAGAGGACTCTGGTTTGAAGGTGTCCGAAGTATATGGTTCTCTGCTGGACCAGATGCTGGAAGGCCTGACCCCGCCCTGACCTGACCCGTGGCGAAGAAAGAGATGTCACAGGTTTGGTCATTATAGTTCTGATTCAGCAAGTCTTCAGATGAAACTTACGCAGCCACGACAGCAGCATTATTTTGTCACAATCCCTTGATCCATTTTGTGCAAGGAGCAGTGGATATATTGCAATGGATAAACAGTCATATGTCGCATGTCATTGTTGTTCGAATGACGTCATTTTGGTTACAAACAGCTGATGGCGGAACTTTGAACTTTTTAAATTTATTAATATATTACAAGTTGTTAGAACAGAGGTGCTGGCAAGTAAGCAAACTGTTTACATTCAGGCAATGGTGCCAATGGAAATCGGGATTCTTGAAGGTGGCAACCATTGTTGCAGAGTGTTGCTATGTAGACACATGATGGTATTGACAACCCAGGAGGTCAACGGCATTCGAATGCATAAAACAGGGCCGTAATTCCCCATTGCCTTGGTCGGGCAGCCGTTAATAATATACATTAATTATTAGCGAGAATACACTATATATACCTTCAAACGAAGTAATGCGCAGGCCAAAATACTGTGTCATAATGCAGTGTGTATTATTTCGGTGTGTCGTCAGCAGAATGTGGTTGTAATACTAAGTTTTGCATTTTCCTTTATAAATATGCCATACAGTGTAAGTATAGGCTTACATTGATATCAATGGTGGGTCAACAATCTGGATATACAGACAATACTGCCCTCCTTCAAGTCACCCGAATTCACCAATCACTGCTCTTCAATACGTGCAATATTTTGTAACCAAAACACAACCACCCGGGCCCATTGTTTGGAAGGGACGGTGGTCAGTCTCCTCTTGTACTGCGAGATCATCTTCTCGGCGGACATGCACCATGTTTGGCAGAGGATAGTCTGCTGTCGGTATATTGAGGTGGCTGCAGAATGGTTTTGGACCACAAGAGCGGGGAGATTTTTGACTCTGACCTGATGACCCGTGGCGAAAAAGAAATGTCTCCGTCAGTATAGCCAGGTTTGGTCAGACTGTGGTGCAGCATATTCCTCTGGTATTCTGTTGCACTCTCGCCAAAACAAGAGATAAATAATCACGTCCATTTATTACGGTATGTTCGCCTTGATGGGGGTCTGCTCGTGGTTTCGGATGTTTCCCCCGACGTATACACGCATCGGCGGTGTATATACTGTATATCTGCTGGGCTTGTGTTTTTTGTGCACGGACGGGACTTGTCATCCGTCGTGGAAACTGGAAATGTCTTTTTTGTGGCAAGGAGACAGACAAAAGGAGTCGTTCATATCTTAATGCTCCATCATCTGTCCATTTTTATATGAGGTACCGACAAATTAATATATCATGAGGAAAAGTAGATGGATTTTGTTGTGATGAGGTTTTCCAGTTCAGGCTAACGTCCCGTCGTCGCAGGGTTTGTTCACACGTCCCGCGTCGTCGCCAGGTAGTAAATAATAATATTAATCAATCATGATTTTCTGGTCCCCTCGATGGTTTTCTCACCATTATATGACTTGTAATAATTATTCAATAAGTTAAGACATAATTGTGTAACATATTATACACACTGATGCCTTAGCCACCTGGTAGAAATTGACTAAATATTTTCTCGATGGTTATGCGAAGGTGAAAAACATCTCTTCAAT
>JYFJ02008505.1:0-12291 GCA_000934665.2 Catajapyx aquilonaris
GCAATGACGTCACATTGCTACGCGATAATTGGCCCGTACCTGTGCTGCGTTGCCGCTTCTATCTGTCACTCGCGTACCAACTGAACGTGTTCCAAATCCGACACAAATGAAGAGCTACAGGCTCCCCTTTCGGAACTGAACTTTTAAAAATGCCATGACAAATTGGGACCTCGTACTGACGACCGAATAAAATCGATTTCCATCAAAAATAACAAATATTAAGCACACCTCCAAATACCATGTTTAAGTTGGCAGTCGTGAAAATGGCGCCTGCGCACAAGAACTTGCAGCCGGTAATAGGCCCATATTAAATCGAGTTTAAAACGCAGATTCGAATGGAATGCATAGGATTGAGCAGCATTTACTGCTGCATCGGTTGCGTATGTTTCCCTGATTTTAGCCCTTCTTATTAACATTCCAATTCTAGACTCTCATTTGATTAGCAAGTCGCTTCATTTCCACCTTAAGTAATCTCGCGGCCATCTTCCTCCTCAGTGTTGGAAATAGGATTGTGTCAGTGCTCCCGATTCGACGAAAACGGATTGGGTGTAGACTTTCCTTATTTATATTCGTATCAGAGTAGCTCGATTGAGTTTCAGAATTCAGGAGAGGACATCAACAGTCAGGAGCAGCAGCTTTGTTTCCCCGGGCAACCAACCCGAAATAAGAATGAGGTGTCGCGATGGAAAAGACACTGTTTTGCACTTTATGAGATTTATAGCCACTGTATATATATATATTGCTTCAGGAATTGGGTGTAGCCTACCAGAAGAGGAAAAAATCCGGTACTAAAATGGCAACACTGTGCACTAAATCTATGGTAATAGAGGGCTTAAGTTTTCCAACCTATGATCTGCATAAGAGCTTGGAAACCACAAAGGAAATTAATCTACTAAACTTTCCTCTATTATTATATTTCCAACCATTATTACATATTCCTTTGTGTATTGCGGCATGTGACAGCCCAATTTAGGCCAGAGTTACATTAGCAAAGTGGCCACAATAAGCATTTACACCAAATTACACAGTATCATTAAATGAATCCGTGTTTATTCAAACATTGTTAGTTCAATAATAGACACCTTTTTAAGGTAATTAGCTTGCGTTGGGCTAATTAGTCCATTTCCACCAAGAAACCTGTAATGATCAAGCTATTTTTAACTTTTCAAAAAAAAAAGACAACTTTTTGGTACGACACTAAAAAAAAGTCTATCGGACCGTAAATTTACGCTTGGATAGAAACTTAGCGGTCGATAGGCTCTTTGTAACCTGAAGTTAGAGTTGTACAGTAACCTTGCACTTTTCGGAGCACGAAAGACTTAATTAAACTTGTGGTCAGAGATTACAGACGCCTCATTGTTGGTGGGTTAGGTCGCTTTTCAAGGACATTACTTAAGTCAGTGACTTAATTACGCTCTTTTCAATTGTAGATAAATGGGGGGACTATGGAAAGATATTATTTCTAACTTTTCCCAGCATGATCCAATTTCAATATTTTCTTAATGAATATATTTATTGGAAATTCGTATTTCCATGCACTCGAACTACTCCGCTTCATGAGCAGAATATTGTACTGCGCAATTAGCAACTTTGTTGGACAAAATTTCTGTGTTGACAGGATATTATGCAGTAACCCTAAAACCCCATTTTTATGCCAATCATTGTCATGTAGGCGTATGACTAAAATGACAAAACAGCTCAAAAACTATACAATGTTGATTTAATATTAATACACAAAATTTGCATGAGCACCCTTTTAAGCAATTTTTCACATAATAGGTCCAACAATAATATTGAAACAAGTATCCTGCACTATAATGAATATTCCATATTAATTTTTTTAACTAACGAGCTACCATGTTACATTACCCGTACAGTATCAGCTCTTTTCCAACATTAAATCATTAAACACATCCCTAATGGCCCCTATTAGCAATTCCTATTGGAGACTTTGCCAACTTTCCCTGCTGATAATTATGTTTAATATTTTTTTTGCAGAGAACCATTCTGAAGAGGAGACATACCAAGGACGTCTTCGTCTTCGACGTACCGGTGCATCATGTATTGAACGAGCTCGATCCAGGACACTCCGGATGACCCTGGTCATTGTCCTGGCCTTCATATGCTGCTGGACACCCTACGTGGTCATGACTCTCTGGTTAGTATACACATCAGGATGTACTGCAATGTTGACTTATTCATAGAGCGGAATTTGCAGTCGACGTTCATGCGGGTTGCATGTGGAATCAGTGGTCCGTTTCAAGTGGTGTCCACTTCTGCTGCGGCATGGGGGTATGTCACAGGACATTAGTAAACGAAATAATTTATTAGAACCTACAAGAATTCGTCCTTCCATATTTCTAAGTAGAATTTTCGACCCACACGCTGCCTCCTATTATACAACGAGAGTTCATGGGAAAACGTTTTCTGTTGAATTTCCCATTGGAAACTGCTCTCTTCAGCTCGCCTCAGAATGAGAACGTAAAGTTTGTCCCCTTAAAATGGCGGGGAGTGTGTAAAGGACGAAAAAAAAAGTTTCTTTGAGAACCTCAGACTTGTTATGTGATTCGTCAATGGTGCTATCTACTTGAACGAACCAGGGATTCCTTTGGGTCTAAATTTTCAGGTCGAACGGGGGCCCTTTGGTACTGGAGGAGGTAAAAAAATCATGACTTTTGAGAAAAACAAGATCGTCCACACTATAAGCGTGTGACATGGCATATGTAGTACAACCTGTACATGCTAGTCCGTATCAACTTGATTAAAATGGATGTTTCCAAATGCCTGTTGCACCTTCAGCTTTCAATGAAGACCATAATATTCAATCAGATAACTTTGTCCTCAATGTTTCACATAGTCCTCTAAATGGCAGCCTAGCTCTAGAGAATAACCTTTTCAATACCATTTTTGCGAAGATCAAAAGAAATATTAATTTAAATTAATCTATCCATAGAATGTGTTCTAATTCTATAGCCTCCTGAGACCCCTAGTACACCTTTCAATCACCTTTGTTTTTTTATGAGTTTGAGTTAGTCAGAAGGTGCTGGAAAAAACAAAGGTACAGTATACTGTACCAGGGGTCTCAGGAGGATAGGCATCACGGCACATATGATTGTGAAAGAGACATGTCACAGTTAATATAGGAAGAAATTTAATACTCACTCAATAGGAAAATGCAATTGTTCCAACTGTTATTCCACGTTTAATTGAATTTTTGCCTGACTGATCCTTAAAGGCCCAATGTCACATTAGTCTGTAAGAGTCGTCACATCTGACCCTCGAATGACCTCTCCAGGTACATGCTGGACCGCAACAGTGCTGAGAAGGTCAACCGTCACCTTCAAGACGCACTTTTCCTGATGGCAGTGTCCAACTCATGCGTCAATCCCTTGGTGTACGGGACATACGCTTTCAAGTGTCCCAAAAAGTGGATGGAGCTACTTTGCTTCTGGAGGACCAACCGCATGAATAAGGGGAACACCATGAATTCAGTTCAGGGTAAGTCGCCTCAATTCAATCTCATTGTTGAACGCGACACTGCCGAAATGGAGAGGCCTTGACGCGAATATCCTGAGGACGTGACGCATGTAGACGGGACACAATGGCGCAGAGGCGTCAAGGGGCTTAGCTTGCATGAGAGGAGAATTTCAGGAGAAGGGGATTTAGCAGTGTGCTAGTTAGGTAAAAGACATTGACGAGCAACATTAGCGAGTCGATAAAATTTCACAGGAGGCGATTTTTTTTCACGCTAGCGAATCGCCCGTCCGAAGTGCAACGAACGTTATTGTGGCTTTGCCACACCGAGATGCATTCAAACGCGCGCTCCCGCCACTTCGTCACGTTCAATTACGTCTTGTGTAAACCTTTAGCTCCAATCAAGCTGACATTAATTCCTGTTGTAATTACACATTTAAAGCCCTTCATTAAAATTCTAGTCACCTAAATCCTGTCATTGGCCACCATGTTTTAATTAAGGCAGACTCAGGTGGCCGGGTTTTATAAATGGCTTGGAAAATTGGAGGGAACATTTCTAGAATCACAAAAGAGTCCTGTCCCCCTTGACAATCTGCTACCAAGTGGGACACTTGAAATGACTTTTGTCAAAATTGAGTCAATACCAACGGATGGAAGGACCTGCCTCTGGAGTCTGGCACGTGCCTGGAGACTCCAGAGGTACGTCCTTCTTATTGGCTGGATCCAGGTTTAACACCAGTTCAAGAGAGAGAAAAAATCAGGTGAAAATCACGAATTTCTTTGCCATATTCCCTGGTTAAAATTCGCACATGTTATCATCACCTAGGTGCATGTAGTTTCATATTCTGCGAGGTTGATACATACTTCAAAGGAAGTGCTCTAATGGTTACATTATGTAGAGTACATAGTACTTATCCGCAATGGTTCGTTAAGTTGTGCAGATTTAAGTAGCTCTTCTGTTCTTCATCCGTACAAGGCACTTGTAACCTCTCTTGAGTGCGCTTTCACAGAGAGATTCGCACTAGTAAGTTTGCATATAGAAAATCTGCAAAGGGGCTTTTGAAGCACTTTGCGGAGAAAGGTATAAAATGCAAAGATCGCATACCATTTCAGATAGGAATTTGGCGAATTCGCGAAAGGGCTTTGGAACATGTCGGAATTTTGGCGAATGGTATGATCAAGGTGAGAAATTGCAACAGTGACATGTAGCGCACGTTGACGCAGGCAGTATTAATCAACACAATTAAATTTCATATGACCAATTAATTGTCAAATTAGACATGGCATTGTTTCACCTCAATTACATTACGACGTACTGTACACTACTTATTTTTGGCGTTCCATGGTTATTGTGTGGCTATAAAAGGTTGCGTGCACTATCGCCGTTTCCATTGGATTGTAACAAGGCTCGGGTTTTATTACGCCAATAGTCATGGTTAGTACTTATCGTTGTTCGATTAGAGGGGTGGAGCTGTAAAAATAAATGTCACGGCCATTTATTTTTCAGGTCATTCTCTGCCACAGCGAAATTCTTGCGGTAGTGGAAACGGACCTATACGAATGCGGAGCATTTTATACCAGGAGGGCACCCGATTGGAACGCCAGGTACGACATGACTGTGTACTACTTTGTTCAGTTGCTATGTTGTTCATAGAAGTCATTCATACACTCGATATGCCTAAACTGACCATATGGACCATTGCGTAGTAATCGAAAACAATAAGCAAAAAAAATCATTGCCTCATCTGAGGTGGTCAATCACGCATCGATTAGCGAAGTCGACGCATGCGTGGAATTTATCCCGATAGGATATGTAAAGAGATAATATTGCAGATGGAGTTAGCCCAGAAAATGATTGCATGGTCATATATGATTCTTCAAAATATCTGCCCCCTCCACCCCTACCACCACCACGTTTCCCACGAAGAAATGTACTGATGCCAGGTGGGAAATTTTATTTTCAATTATGTCGGGGTTTTCGACTTAAAAATCCTTGTAATTTCAGTGTAGTTTTTTCCCTGGGCCGACTACACGACACCAACTCATGTGAGGTGGGCATTACGCCTCGGTTAGAGTAGTCGACGCATGCGTGGAATTGATTGCCACAGGACGTGTAAAAAGGCGCCAGACAACGATATGATGGGTTGAGGCGGTGTAGGAGCATTCCCCTGGATTTCTATAGCGAATAAACACACCCACAAACTTCCTGATATATAGAATCAGATTGTAGCGACCAATTAAGACAATTCTAGTAAAACTGTTTTGTAATCCTCTCAAATATATTTCCCACGGCCCCTAATTACGGCCGTGCCTTCATACCTACTAATACTAATAATCCTTTATCGATAGACTCGCACGGACGTTTAAATACTCTCCGTAATAGTCTAAAGATTATAAGCCGCTTATACTTGGCGCATTTTTTGCTGACGCAAGGACGCCCAAAGTATAACAGATGCAATTTTAATATTCTTTAAGAAACCAGTTTGCAAATCCTTCAGTGATTAAAGCTTCTGTTGACACTAATGGTCA
Organism: Catajapyx aquilonaris; assembly: GCA_000934665.2. Classification (NCBI taxonomy): domain Eukaryota; kingdom Metazoa; phylum Arthropoda; class Diplura; order Dicellurata; family Japygidae; genus Catajapyx; species Catajapyx aquilonaris. The sequence goes on from JYFJ02008505.1 coordinate 6,004, forward strand.
TTGCAGGTGTTGCCGCTTTCAGGACCCAACTGCACCAGCATCGTGTCACGACATCGCTTCCAAGAGGACATCCTAACCCAGCAACAACACCAGAATGTCACGCTCCAAGTGGGGGACATGGAGAGCTCTGAGTCCTTTGTGGATGCTTTGTCCGAGTTGTCCGAAGAAGTGTTCGGAGCTCAAGAGGAATCGCAGCCTCAGAAAAAGTTTCTGTTCAAACGGAAATTCCGGAAGCACCGAAGCAGGCCAAGCACTGAGATGACTTGCGAGGATGAGTCATCTTCAGAAGGTGTCCACAGTAGCAGCGTCGGAAGCGTCGTTGGAGTGCCTAGGTGCGGGTGCAGGATTATGTCCCAGTAGATAGAGCCAACGCTTGAGCAACGGTTGAGCAACGGTTGAGTAACGGTGGGCCAACTGTCTCACCAACAACGGTTGAGCAACGGTTGAGCAACAGTTGAGCAATTGTGGGCCAACTGTCCCACCAATATCGGTTGAGCAACGGTGGGCTAGCTGTCCCAACACCAACTGTTCCACCAACGGCTGAACTACGGTGACCTATGGTTGAGCAACGGTCCACCAACGGTTGAGCAATTGTGGGCCAGCTGTTCCACCAACTATTCCACCAACGGCTGAACAACGGTCCACCAACGGTTGAGCAACCGTCCACCAACGGATGAACAACGGTCCACCAACGGTTGAGCAACCGTCCACCAACGGATGAACAACGGTCCACCAAGGGTCCACCAACGGTCCACCAACGGTCCACCAACGGTCCCACCAACAATCCTACAATCCTTCTGCTCTTTTCCTCGCGCGAAAACGCAGCTGAACGCCACAGTAGATCAACGTCTGATATGGTGAGGCGTAAGCTGCTTATGACTTTGTTGCAAAAAGGGATAAGGCGGGCTGCTTTTAGCCGACATCCTCAATTTGCAATTTTCAAGCAACGGATGAGCTCTAGTTTTATGGACAGGAAAGTATTCGAACAAATCCGGTCCATATTTAAAATATAACTATCGTAGTAGTTACAAACAGTATTTTGAATCATGTAAGTTGAGCTTGGAATTAACCTTGGATTGCTCAAACTCTGACGCAATGCCACAAATTTTGCTCTGATGGCCCCCAATTTTCATTATGACCGTCTTGGGTGCTGTAAATTTTGTGAGGTATAGGACGGCACTCTGTCGCACAACACGTTGTAAATAAACAAGCCAGAGCTATAAAAGGGCAATCCTGCCAAAATAAACAACCTGTACACTTTTGCGTGCGTGCCAAACGTAATCAATCTGAATTCTGAGTGTAAAGAGACAAATGTGCAAAAATGTAACACGAAAGTGTCACATTCTGGGCCTATAGAAATGACTCACAATGTAATGAGAAAAGGTGGAGTATATATTAATAAATTATTATTAATTAAATATTTTTTGCGTTCTGGTCATTTTTAGATGGAAAGACTGATTTCTTGGGAGAGAGGATTTTACGAATATCTGTAGTAGTTTTGTGTCTATTGCATATTTTGCTCAGTCTTTCCACAACTGACTATTGTCCAGTGAGGAACGGGTCTAGTAGTGTCTATCTGTGTTTTAAACATAGGCTGATAGATTAGGCTAGCTTCAAGGGATATTCGGACCAGACTCCGCACAATACAAATATTTTCATTTTTGCTTATCCTCCCGAAGCCTAGATTTTTGTTTTTAATTATTTTAAAACCCAATGGCTAGAGGGCTGTACGCGGGGCGTCAGGAGGATTAACGTATAGCCTACTTTGTATATGGTTCCAATTTTCCTCACGTATGGTACTCTATGGTCATATATCAATACCTCTGTACGAGCGTACTTCCATTTTTGTCTACTTGTTGGTAAACTGTAACAGCATACGTAGTAATAATTAATGTATATTAGAGACCAACGCTGTAAACTGTATGTGTGCATTTGTGATATGGACATTACATGTATACCCATTAATTTTTTAAATCACTTTATTTTTACCCACGAATAAAGTGGCAACAAACGACTTAATCTACCGTCCATAGATGTGCTGCCAACTGTAATAAAAAGCTATCCCAGTTGTTAATTTTGTAACAATCTCTATCTGTAAAAGAGAATGTCCTACCTTCTGACCGGATGTCCATCAATATTGGGTAAACAAAGTGAAATTATGCTTATAACCATTAATCAAAAGTGTCTCTAATGACATATTAAATCATCACATTAGAACTGGAATCAACAAAATTGTCACCCAAACGAATGATCCCTGCTCCTATTTTCAATATTTATAAGTTTTTCTATAGAATATTTTTTTTCCCCCTCAAAAGATGCTGATGGATTTCACGACAATTCACATCATCAGGTATGTCCCTGCAATAATAATTAATTAGGTAACCGGTTGCCAAAATTTGGCAAAATTGGTTAGTGTGGTAAAGAGGCAGCAGCATCGAAGCGACATCCGACGGTAAAGTGCAGAAGTAAGCGAGTCCCCACCAAGGAGGTGGCGCCCTGAGCGGCGGAATTGGTCATTCCGTGGAACTGCCATCGTTTGTTGCTTCCTTGTTTTTCTGTGCTTTTAACAAAGTTTCCAAAAACAAAAGTGGTTTGCAAATGTGGAAAACGTGGGCAAAATTTTGACACCACTCCTAATGTTGTAGGCCCTACACTGCAGGAGGAGTGTCCATGACAGTCGGATATTAATATTTTTTTTAAAAAAAATTAAGGAAGTTAGCAAGATATTTTTCATACACAAGAATACTTTATTTGAAAGAGGAAAAATATAAAAATTTCCCATCTCTTCTTATTATAAGCTTCGTTTGAGAAGCAGGAACGTCGTCGTGTTCAGTAATCAGACTTACAGAACTTCACACATATTTTTTTTTGGTGGGGTATGTGGGAGGAGGGGGAGGGGGTAAAATGTCTTCATCTACACTGAATTACTTACAACTGTACACATCAAAAAAGAGGTGGACTCAGCTTCTTTTTGCTGAGTTTTACATGACATACAGCTACTGACAAAGAGGAAAGGACGTATAACGATAATTATGTTTTTTTAGGGGGGGGGGAGAGGGTTTGTCATGTTCACGTATGGTCGCAACTGTACAGAAAAGTACTAAGTGAGATTATCCTGCACTACGTTTTCCAGGAAATTCATAAATGCACGATATACGAACGGACGTGTCCTTTCATTTCTAAAACAGCTGCATGTCAACAAAAACAATTTTTTTGGGGGGAGGTCATTCTAACTACTTACAGGGTGTTATACACAAATTTTTGGGAGAGATTGTCACCTCACGAGCCCACTCCGTATGTACAACTTTTGGTAGTGTGTGTATGTGTGTTATGTGGATCAGAAAACATGTATTGACACAAATGACTTACTTTTAAGGCCTGTTCGATACTATCGATAACTATAAAAATGCCTAAATTTTTGGTGCAATATTCAGATTTTTTTGTCAAATCAGTGTGGCAAGTTTCAATACTCTCAGTAGTCTGAAAGTGGGTTAGGTAGCCTCTCTTAGTAGTCAGAAAGTGGGTTAGGTAGCTTCTCTTAGTAGTCAGAAAGTAGGTTAGGTAGCCTACTCTTAGTAGTCAGAGAGTGGGTTAGGTAGTCCGGACATACAAACAAACTTTCTGCGTTATTAACCAAGATTGATATGGTTGATATTCACAATATGATAGCAATTTTTATCGTTGATATCTTGGTTGATATGGTGCACGGGATATATTGATATATCGAACAGGCCTATTCCAACTTTTCTTAAGCCTCAGCCGATCCAAAGTTTAAAGCTATAGTTCAGGACAATGAACGCAACAATACTGCAGGCAAACAATAGTACTACAGTGAAAAACAAAACACGTCGTACACCCAGTTGTCAATTAGTCACACCGTCAACAACATTTTTTTTGGACCAATATTAGCGAGATTGTCAAATGTTTGGGACATCCATGAGCTATGCGGCTATCAGCACTCGGGCAAGGTGCACAGTAGGAAAAAATATTTTGCTCCAGTCCTGATGGTCGTACAGAAACAAGATGTTCGAACACTTTTGACATGCAACATACAACATTGTGTACGACTCTAAATTCAACAATACGCTGTCCTTTTTTGGCACATTCAACTATAGTTGTCTACACATACATCTTTTTTGTGTGTGTGTCTGGGCATAACTCACACCCATGTCGAAAGCACATTCTTAAACAGAGGTATATATCCATGCAAGTTTTTTGAATATGTGTATTCCTGTATTTTTGTTATTTTTTCAAAATTCACATATACCTTTTTTGGGGGGGTGTTTCATACTACTGTATAAGAAACATGACAGTCAAGATATGGGTTAAAGGGAGGTACTGGGTGGGTCAGAAAGTACAAAGTGAACAATCATCCTTTTTTTGGTAGTTTTGTTTCATATGGGTTTAAATTGAGCTCTCTCTGAACATTACTCTTTTTTTTATATGTCTTGATGTGATTGTACGTTAGCCTCGCTACGCAGGTACTGTCCACACTATTTTTACCCTCAAAAAAACCGGTAACGTCGATATGTTACCCTGATTGATGCATATTACAGCTACTCGACAATTTTAAAAATGCAGACAAACTACTATTTTTCAAACAAAAAAAAACAGTTGAAGACAAAAAAAAAACAATGTTAACAAAAAAACTAACAGAAGAAACAATAAACCTACGGTTCTTCAAACATAAAAGCAGGTCACAAGTAGCGTTATAAAACGGGTTTCATCCGGAAGAAGACATCCGGACAAACCTTTTGTTTCAAATACCTACAAACAAATTGTCACAAATTGTCAGAAAAAGTACGAGACGCATTCAATAAGTTCTAAGACTGACCTATATGAAGTTCAATGGTTTCCTAGTCTTTTTTTTTGGACCAAAAAAAATCTTTTTCTAAGTTATGTTAGGCTAAGAACTTATAGAACACCACTCGTATATACACGTAGGACAGCGACATCATCGGTGACACTGTACATTGCTTTTTTTTGTTGCGTGTGACATGATATGACAAGAAAAGAGGGAAAAGCATCAGCATCACTATTGCTATAACAACTGGGGGTATTACAAGAAACAGAAAAAATGCAGCTCCAATAATGTTGCGGACACAAGGAGTGGTTGTTAACCTGGGTTAACAATAGTTGAGTTAACCTGAGTTAACAAACAGTTTGTTAACCTGGGTTAACAGTGGCATTGCCCACCTGGCAATCATCAAGAGTAGACGTTGATAACCAATCGTGTTGTGAAGCAGAAGATGATTGGAGGAGAAAAGCACTAAGAATGGGCCTGCTGGGCTTGTGGTGGAGGAGATGGAGCACCGGAGCTGAGTGTGGTCGAAGCCAAACGGTTCTGACGAGGCTCGATCTCCAACGACAGTCGGTACAAATCGTCGTCGTCCAGTAGAAGGGCTTGATCCAAGAGGTAGTTGGCCACCTGGGAGTTACACTGGGAATCAAACATGTGTACGAAACGTGGAAGCATGCAACAGAGAAAGTGATTCTCCAGGTCATACTTTGAACCTTTGACCTTTGACCTTACAGCATGGCTTCATTTTTGAAGTTTCCGACTTATTTTCCCCATAGGATCTATTAAGCTCAGCTTAGGTCCCCTAAATTACAACTGCAATAATAAGCAACTCGCTGCGCACAAACATCCAAAGCGTGACTAACTGCTCTCGAGTGACCCCTAAACCCCGAAACCAAGAGGCAACGTCTCAGGAAGGACAACAGCATCATAAATGGTTTCAGATTAAGAATAAGACATGCATGAAGAGAATATGTAAATAAGAAGAAAAAAAACCAATCGTATTCACCTTGGAGGCGGCATCTATCTTGTAAGGAGTTTGTTGAAAGTGCCGGATTTCCCGGATCACATGAGCGATCTGGAGATGGAAAAAAACAGAGAGATCAATCCAGAGAGGGGGACAATATTTGATATTGGCAAAGATCTATCAGGAGGAAGATTTTTCAATATCTACGAGGGATTTTCTACCTATATTTCCAACGATTTCCAATCTTTGTTCTATTTTCGTTTTATTGAGGGACGTGATAGGTTGTAAGTTACATGAAACCAGCGATTTTCAAACTGTATTATATTATGTACCCCGTTGTGGGCCTGTGCGATTTTCAAACTGTGCTTCGCGAAGACTGGGACAATATCTTCGCGAAGAACAGTAGAAGAAATAACTATATTTGGAATTATCCAAAAAAAGCCTCATTTTCAGCCAATTTCAAATTGTCGCATACAGTATACAGTGTAATGGTCTACTCTAATCCAATCAAGAGCTTACCATC
>JYFJ02008506.1:0-12189 GCA_000934665.2 Catajapyx aquilonaris
GATTCCCTTCTCCAAAAGGCTGGACCGTCTCAATTTCAATCTGTTGCGAAAATAAGCCATTATGATTGCAATGTAAATGTCGAGCATAAAAATAATAGGCTCACTTTGAAAGACGAGAGCGCTTCGGTGTTGGGTGCCAGAAGCAATGAAAGAGCCATCGGATTGAATCTGTCGTTCAGGAGGAGACCTTTGTCCGTTGAAAGTGTTCTGAGTACTTGTATCCTAAGGTACATGGCATCCCAAATGTCGTAAACAATGTCCACAAGGTCCAGTTGGCTGGCATTGGCATAATCTGTTCAATGCAGAACAGTAAGGAAGTCCACTAGATTATGTCAGTGGTGTGATATGAATGTGTCATCCTATTTGACCACAATTACTCACTGTTGTCGGCAATAAGTACTTGCAGATCACTGACGGCCAACTTCCTGCAGAGTGAGATGACCGAGTTGCTCCAGAGACTTGTGTTTGTACCGCAGACAACACCAGATAATATCATCAAGAGTGTTGGACTGGTCACAGCACAGAGAGACTTCATCGCTGGACATATAATAATGTCGTCAGTCACTCATTCGACGTGTGATTGTGACTTTGGCTATGAAGCATTCTTCGATTTTATTTGTAGCTTTCGTGTCGGATATAGGATGCGAACCCATTTCAAGATTTATGTGTTCTTGGTATGAAATCAATACATCCATAAGAGAGCCGTGTTCTAGATTTCGTAACAGTAGTTCCGTTGTGACAATATTCAGTTCGTCAGATTTATGATGAAACACACAACATTCCAATCATTTTGTTCGTGTTTATTTTCCATTCTCTTCTGCTAGTCCTATTTTAGTGAACGTTATTTTCATACTTTTGTTTAATTTAGCGGTTTTATTTAGGTTTATTTCATACATTCCTCATAGTATTTTAAACTGTGCATTTCTTTTTGTTTCAGTACTTGTAGTGTTATTATTGATTACTCGTTATCAACAAAAGGCAATTAACTTTATCAGAACACTTCTTCCCTCAATAGGATAAGGGTATGTTTGAGATTAATATTTCAAGAGAGCAAGCGATAAAATGAACCAAGGAGCGAATTTTTTTCATTTATTGAATAACAAATTACTATTTACAAAACGATGTTGACTGGATCACTTGCGGATGTGTGACGTGATGCCGTCACCGTAGATTCATCTTCAATATTATTGCTTCCTATGGGCTGTTTACGGTGTAAAAACCACCTCTGAAATGCCAACAAAAAATTCAGTGATTACCAGTACGTCAGGCTTGATAGTACTGTGAAGGTACTTTTGAATGATTCCAATTGTACTTGGGGTCATGTGCTGCCATAACCTCAATTTCTGTAATTTTGTACTCGCCAATATTTGTTGGCAAATATTGCCAATATTTTCTAAACATGCACGACTACCAGCAACTTTTCGTAGAGAAGAAGCACGAAGGAAGCAATTATTCCAGCACTGAGTATGACGCATGGTGCAAGTACTTGTTCCAACGAAAATGACTGGAAAGGCTCGTTTATTCCACCACATGTAGCCTCTCTCAACCTATTATGACGACTCTTCAATCTGTCCATAAAACCAGTCGTAGACATTCTCAGCAAACTGAAACGACAAAAATTACCACGATAATATTTTTTTATTTATTTTAAAATGATTGTGTTATGCAGATGACATACTTACTGGTAATTTAAAATTTTGAGGAACGGCGATCCTTTCACTAGGCCTATTGCATTGTTGTCTGTGAAATACACCGGGGAGAGATACGACACTTTGCACGACCAATCCAGGTTGTGCTGGTTTATTATCTGATTCACTTGGATCTGGCTGCCCAACATGGCCGTCTGTCCGCCAATCACCATCTTTATTCCCTCATCGAAATCTTGGAAAATGCATTTTGATCCCTTCTGGTGCACTTGAAGGTACATTTCTTTCGATTCGTTCGCCTGGAATGGCAAACTCTTGACTCAGCGAATAGAGAGTAGTCATTTTTAGTTAGGACCACGTCCCAGTTTAATTTCTCCCAAAAATCAAGTTTGTGGTCATTAGTTGAAAATGCAAAGAGGTTGTAAAGCACGTGCGTATACCGTAAAGAGCGTGGTCATCATCCATGGTTGGCCACAAAGCTTCCAGTCGTCTCTCTCCAAAATTTCTTCCAGTTCTTCAAACGGAAGGTCCAGATCCTTTACTGCCAGAAATGAAGTGAACAGTGCTCCGTAGCACAGATGAACTATCAGGAACAGATAAGCTCCGGACCACAAAATAAGTCGACCACTCACACCACCTGGCTCCATTTCTGATTCTGCAATATATACATCTCTCACAGTATAAACGGGAAAGTATGTTTGTCCGGGCTAACTAACTCACTTTCGGACTACAGATAGTAAACCCATTTTGATGTGCTGACGTACCTTTCTGAAGAAATGCAGATAATGATGCCCAGAATTGGTCCGACAATGGCTTACATCCTTCAGTATATCGAGCAACAATGTACAAAATTAGTGAAAGGACCGGGATTGAAATGGCCACTGTTGTCCACAGGTCCCATTGGAAAGGTTCCACAGCTGCCCTCCACCATTTAGAGTCGCTGCTTGACGCTTCACTCCATGGAAGGTACACACGAAGGCTGGAAAAATTACACTTATACTCGTATAGTTTAATAAATGCAAAATAAAGTGTACCTGTCGATGACCAGTGGATAGGTGAAGTCAATGACATGGTGACGTGACACTGAGACGGAAAAAGGTCCAACTATCATGTCGTACGAACCATTCAGAAGGCCTGTGATCATCCCTTTCCATTGTCCAGTGTTCTTGTCCAGCTCTCCGTACAAATATACAAACTCGGATACACCTAGTTTGTACCTGAAGGCAAATGATAATAACTATCTGTACTTTATATATATGGCTGAGTAAATACTCGTACGTGAAGTTTAGGACGTCCTGGATGCCTTTGAAGACGTTCTCAAAATATCCGTCGCCTACGGAAATGTCGGTTGAATCACCGTTCGTTACATTGATGTAGTGCATTCTGTACGACTGCGGTAAAAAGGGATTTATATGAAGTATAATAAAGTGTTAAATGTCAGACTTACGTCTATCATGATTCGTATGTGATGGCCTCCAAAATCCTTCCGTTTCAACCACACTGCATGCCATGTGGGCATTTCAAACGAACTATGTTGCTGCCACAATCCAGCTCCAGTTTCTTGCAAAGGTGCTGATCTGTCGACACGATAAATCTCTTGGAGAACGACAGATCCGTTGTCTTGAACCGAAGCCACTGTGACGTTGCTGTCGATGAATGCGTCGGATGTGGCCAAAGTGTCGTTTGTCACAAGATGCAAGTTCTCTTGGGGCAACACGAGCAGCCAACGATTTCCTTCTCCAAACGGCTGCGATTGCTCCACTTCAGTCTGGACAATTCAATGCCGGAAATTAGTGTGTAGAACCTCATTGCACTAATATTTATAAAAAAAATTGCATTTACCTTAAATAAGGAGAGAGCATGTGCAGATGGAGCCAGAAGCAATGAGAGAGCCTCTGGGTTAAAACGGTCGTTTAGTAAATTCTTGTCGCTGGTTAGTGTACTAATTACATGAACTCGAACGTGTACACTATCAAGAATGTCCAAAACCATTGAAATAGTTTCGTGCTCATTGTAGCCTCCGTTTTCCATCATATCTTTTGGAATAAGAGAATCGGAAGTTTTGTTAACTTCATAAAGCAAAATTACAAGCACAAAGTTACTTACAGTTTGAACCGCTTTTTTGAGAGTGAAGTGTGAGTACTTGAAGATCGGTTACTTCGAATTTCTGGCAGAAGGATACCACAAATTGACTCCATGAGTCGGATGCTGTAACCTCCTGGACAAGGATCGCCAAAAATAGTACCAAAAAACTATGTGTCATTTTTTCACACGGTCGTCCTTTTCCTGGTAGTGTCGTCCTTAGACCTACATTAGACGTGAGGCGTTTACAATGTCTATCGGTCACGTTCATCAGTAATTCAGGAACGTTAAAAATGGAGGAGACACCACTGAGACAGAGTTACTGCATTGAACATCGATGCATGACTTAATTATTCTTTCTTGCGCAATATCACTGGATTTTCCCCCAGCTTTCGCAAAATGACACAAACTCATATTTTAATACCAAGCAGGACCGGTTTGTCTTGAGTTGCACGTCTGAGCTTTTAATATTGCGAATTATGACTTATGCAAAAATTTAATGCATTTTCTTAGCCATCTGTTTCTTTCGCTTACGACCATTATTCACGGCTATTGGCAATTTGCAAAAGAGTTAGAGCTACTTAGACACAGTTGCGTGATTGCAAATGGGAAACATGTTTCTATTCTGTCATTATATCAGTCATTTTGAAGGATTAAGTTGGAACAATGTATGGGGCAAAGTAAAAGTTGAATAAATATACTATTTGCGTGTAATGCATTAGCAATGTTTGATTTGCAGCACTGGCGGCACAAAATGTGTCAAAATAAAAATAGTGCGCAAAATGTCTTTGCATATTGAATAAATGTCTCTAGCTCAGTGTGTCTATAGGTAAAATGTCGATTGAGTTTCGTCACGCACGATGCATCACCTACTACAATGTGGGCCAGGGTTTTGTAGCGATTGATTTATTCGGCTTTTGTAAAGAGAGGTTTGTTCAAAGCCATTTTTTTTTACATGCAATACAAGACACAACTAAAGCTAACACCATTATTGTTGCGCCTTAAAGTCATCGAATCAAAAGCAGGCTTCTATTCTTCAAGTCCTTACGTACTTTCTGCTCTCCATAATCTTTCTGAAAAAATAAATCAGCAACATTGCAATGTTCATTCAAGTTCTGCTGATTGATCCGCTCTTTTTAATGACGTGCAATTACCTTAATTCTCTCCATGAGCAGAAGCCCAAGAGAGATGATCATTCCGGCCCCTAAGAACACACATGGTGCGATCACTTTTTCAGCCGAAAAGGGATGCACCTTCTCGCGAATTCCTTCACACGAAAACTCTCTCAACTTGAGATGTCGATTTTTCAGAGCATCCAGTATCCCAGATGTTCTCATTTTCAAAGTGCTGCAAAAAAAATGTGCAGTTACATTCTACAACATAATAGTGCTAACTTAGTTTCACGTTCGGCGCAAATAGCCTTTCATTGAAAAAACTATGAAAAATTATTCGAGCAAGACAGTAGACGCTTCATGTGTAACCTTACTAGTAATTAAAAATCTTCAAGTACGGTGATCCTTTCCTAAATCCCATGGCGAGGTTGTCCATCAAGTACTCCTGATGCATGAAGGACATGTGACAAGCCCAGTTCAGATTATTCTTGTTTATGACTTGGTTCACTCGAATCTGACTTCCCACCATTGCGCTATTGCCCATAAACAGCTTCTTTATTCCATCTTCTATCTCTAGGAATACGCATTTGCTTCCCTTCTCGTGTATTCGACGGTACATCCTATTTGTTTCGGTGTCCTGAAAATGAGAGATTATGCCATTACATAACATTTCATTCAATACTATATAGCGCAGGCGTACAGTAAATAGAGTTGAAATCATCCAAGGCCGAACGCAAAGTTTCCAGTTGTCATTGTCCAGTATTTCTCTCAATTCTTGAAATGGTAGCGTGACATCCCTGACTGTCAAATACGACGTGAATAGTGCCCCGTAGCACAGTTGTGCTGTCAGGAACAAGCAGGCAGCAGACCACAAGACAAGACGACCGCTTACGGCACCTGGATCAACTTCAGAACCTGGAAAAAGCACCACATATTATTAATTTCATGAAAATTAATGAAAAATCGATCGAGCGCAAGAACTATAATCAGTGCCAGCTTGAAGCTTGGCAATGCCACAATAACGTTCGTTGGCCTGCATTATTTTTAAAATGTACCCTGTTGAAAGAAAGCTGACAGAATAATCCACAATTGTTCCGCCCACTGTTGTGAATTACTGCTCTTTGATGTGTAACGAGCAGTCAAGTACAGCACTTGCGAGAGTACAGGGATCATGACAAGCAGAGTAATCCACAATCGCCAGTTGAAGGGAGACACAACTGCTCGCCACCACTTTATGCTGCTCACACTTGTCTCACTCCGCGGAAGGTACACTCGGAGGCTGAAAAGACATATTGATCGACATCAATTGTTGGAATTACCAAATATTATAGTACCTGTCAATAGCAAGAGGCGTAGAGAAGTCGATGACTTCCTCGCGAGCAATTGTTATGGAAAATGGGCCAACAATTAGATCGTACGATCCGTTCATTAGGCCTGTGATCATCCCTATCCAAGTCCTTTGATCTTTTGCCATCTCTCCATACAAGCTCTCGATTTCTGACACACCTACTTTGTACCTATAAAAAAAATAATGCATGTACACTACTGCACATTGAATATTATTACAAAAGGTAGTCTTACGTGAAGTTTAAAATATTTCGGACTGAATGAAAAATATCTTCGTAGTATCCTTGTCCAATGGCGTACCCAGAGGAATAGCTGGATTTATTCACAACATCCACTCCACTTGCCTATGTAAATATTATTGCAATGTTCAGCAATCAAAAATTAATTATTTTAACATGCTTACGTCTACTAATACTCTCATCATAAGTCCTTTCAAGTCTTTTCTTCGTTTCCACAATGAGGGTAATGGCATTACATCCAGTACATCCTGGCTCCACGTCCCCAACAATTCCTCCTGTAGAGTCGAGTTGACACCAATGCGGTAGACCTCCTGTAACTTTATTTCTCCGTCATCTTGAACTGATGCCACTGTCACATTGCTATCAATAAACGCCTCAGATTTGACCATTGTGTCGCTAGTCAGAAGGTTCAGATTGCGATTCGGTAGAATAAGCAACCAACGATTTCCTTCGCCAAACGGTTGTGTCCTCTCCAGTTCAGCCTGTATTGAAATTATTAGTTTGCATGTAACATAATATCTGTGCGACACAATCGTCAAAATAATGTCTTACCCGAAATGAATCAAGAGTGTTTTGAGATGGGGCTAGGAGTAAAGAGAGGGCTTGAGGATTGAAGTTGTTGTTGAGAAGACGCTCGCTGTTCCTTGCCAGATTGTTTATGACCTGAACTCGAATTTGCAAAACTTCCAGAATATCCAGGACTGTTCCCAATGTGTCCTCTTGCTCGGAGTTTCCTTTAGAACGAGCAATTTGCAATGCGCATGAAAAAAATAACTTATTTTAATAAGTTATTTTTTTCATGCGCATTGCAAATTGCTTAAAATAGAGTGTCTAACTCACGTGTTGATCGCGGTGTGAGAACTTGTAGGTCACGCACAGCAAAATGTTTGCAGAATGAGACCACGAATTGCGTCCATTCTGACGGAACATTTTCAGACACACTGACCCACACCAGCATTGAAATTAGGCCATGGTACAACCCAAGCATGGTGTTTCGACTTCGTATAGGACACTAACTGTTATGGCTACAAAATGTGCGGTCTTTTGATGTCAAATGTTGCCTACTCAGGACTATTAAGAATCGTCGTAACAGTTCCTGCCCTGCCCTTGCATTGTCAAAGTGACACTTGAAAAGAAACATTTTTCGATATTTCACGCAACACGATCAATGCAACATTCACGTTTTCTTCAATGCCAGACAAGCCATTTTTATGTTGTATTGTACACTTGAATGTTGAAGAATGGCCGATTTATTATTTTGTGCTCTGCAAACAGAAGAAAAGATAATCCAACATTTGATGCAAACACCTGTCAGAATTTCTATTGGTGTGTTTTACTGTTTGCAAAAATGTACAAGATTGTAATAATTGACATAGTTTGTGCTATGCATGTGAATAAAATATTGTTAAGGAAGAATCTGAAAATTCTGCTGTCGACGAATGAACTGGACGCCGATATCCTCAGTTTCTTGGTGTTTCTTGCGCTGCATAGACAATTCCTGCAACAAAATAAGTGTTAAAGACATTAATTATTTTCCTGCTTCAACTCATGTACGTACCAGTACTCTCTCAAAGAAAAGGAATGCGAGTGAGGTCAGTATTCCGGCACCGAGTATAAAGCAAGGAGCCAGCACCTTTTTTACTGAAAATGGTTCAACCTCCTGGACCCCACAATCAGCATCTCTTAGTTTATGATACCGACTTCTCAGAGCATCCAAAACTCCTGCCCCATACATCTTCAAAAAACTGGAACGAAAAGGGCCCAAAAAAACATGTAACAATAAGTGTATACGCTATCATTTAGAACAAAAAATCCTTACTAATAATTGAAGAGCTTCAAGTATGGCGATCCTTTTCGAAAACCCATACCGTGGTTGTCAGTGAAATATTCTTCTGAAATGCAAGACATTTTGCAGGACCAGCCCAGATTATGCATGTTGATCACTTGGTTCACATAGAGTTGTCCACCCAACATGGCAACGTTTCCACCCAACAAAAGGTGGATTCCGTCGTCGTAACCGTTAAAACTACATTTCTGTCCTTTGTTGTGAATGTTTCGGTAGAACTCTTCTTTCTCATCGCCCTAAAAATAATTGTGATTGTACAAGTCATATATGCTGCGAGTCTTTTTTTTTAACGTACCGTAAAGAGCGTGGTCATCATCCATGGTTGGGAACAAAGTGACCAGTCATCTCGATTCAGAATTTGTTTCAGGTTCTGAAATGGCAGGGTCAGCTCTCGGATTGCTAAAAAAGAAGTGAATAGTGCTCCGTAGCACAAGTGAACTATCAGGAACAGATATGCTCCGGACCATAGTATTAGACGACCACTAACTCCAGCAGGTTGAACTTCAGATTCTGCAAAAAGATATAATCACGATTTGAACTATTTCTGAGGAAGACATGGTCATCTCTATATAATGAGACCTTTTTGACAGAAAGCAGACCACATTGTCCACGTCTGATCCTTCAAGGGTATGTTTAACCCCATGTAAGTGTAACGCGTTGTGAAATACAGAATAAGAGCCATGATGGGTATGGTGAAGACCATTCCGACCCACAGGTTCCAATGGAAAGGCGACACCACTGCCCTCCACCATTTAGAATTGCTGCCACTCGTTTCGGTCCATGGAAGATACACCCGAACACTGGAAGGTTCAAATTCACATAATATTAATTATGATTAAAGTGTACACAGAGTGGTGGTGCATAAAGTGTAGGCAATCTCCGATTTACGGATAGTTCCGCAATCTTATACGTTAGTCGGGATTTACGTAAGTCGAGGCTACGTATGTCGAGGCTACGTAAGTCGAGGCTACGTAAGTCGAGGCTACGTAAGTCGAGGCTACGTAAGTCGAGGCTACGTATGTCGAGGCTACGTAAGTCGAGGCTACGTAAGTCGAGGCTACGTAAGTCGAGGCTACGTAAGTCGGGACTACCTGAATTTTCTACAAAATACTGAACCTGTCGATTGAGAGTGGTGTTGAATAATCGACGACTTTTTGTCTTGCCATCGACATAGAGAATGGTCCGACTAGAACGTCGTACGATCCGTTCAACAGTCCGGTCAACATTCCTATCCATGTCCGTCCGTCCTTTGCCACCTCTCCGTACACTCTCTTCAAATCAGATATACCGAGTGCGTAGCTAAAAAAAACATTACAAAATATACAGTATTAGCTGCAGGCGATGACAGACATGTTAACATCTTACCTGAAGTTTAAAATCTCCTGGACAGAGTAGAAAATTTCCTCGTGGAATCCGTTTCCAAAGACGTACGAACCACTTTCATTCTTAACCACATTTACTTCAAGAAGCTGAAAAAGTGCAGCATATTATTTTTAAATACTTTACGACTCTCAAGATACCCTGAAGCTATCAGCACTACAGCACGGTGAAGTTAATGGAAATAATGTAATCGTTCACTTTACTAGAGTTCAATCTGACGCTGATGGTTTTGAAGCTTTTTTGACAGTCATGTGGATCATATTATTTTTTGACAAAGGCCACTCACGTCAACTATTGCTTTGATCAGATACTGCCCAAGATTCTTTCTTCTGTGCCAAAGCTTGTCCAGAGGCAGCAAATCAAACGAAGAGGAGTTGTGAGTCTCAGGATGCTGCTTCCAGGATCCAATCACCTCTGTCTTTGGATGGAGTTTGCTGTTAATGCGATACACTTCTTGCAGGGTTATGATCCCGTTGCCTTGAACTGAGGCCACGGTCACGTTGCAGTCTATGAAGGCTTCCGAGTTGATCATAGTGTCGTCTGTCAGAAGCGGAAGGTTGTCTTCGGGAAGGACCAGCAGCCATTGGTTACCTTCTCCAAAAGGTTGCGAATCCTCAACTTCGTTCTGAGAAAAATTACCCCAGTGAGTGCTCTGATAATAATTTAAGTTTTCGGTTATTAAACTTACTTTGAATGATGAAAGTACGTCGGTTGATGGTGCCACTAACAAAGAGAGAGCTTTTGGATTGAACCGATTGTTGAGACTTCTCGCGTTGTTGGAGAACGTGCTGACTATTTGCACTCTGATGTGCAACACTTCCAGGATGTCCATGATCATAGCCAAAGGGTCAATGTCGTCTTCAGTTTGTGAAGCTGGACAGATAGATGAAAATCATTTACAATAACATTCAGATATTATCATGGAAATATTTCCCCATCAAATATGTGCAGTGATGACACTTACAATGTTGCAACGTAAGAAGTTGAAGGTCTTGGATTCCAAAATGTTGACAATACGAAATTATGAACCTTCCCCAATCAGAATCTCCGCTGCAAGTGTCGGCCATCGTAATAATTATTGTAATAAGAAGTGCCGAATGGCCAAATAGTCTGTAGCATTCGTAATGCCTCATTTTACTGGGGGACAATATGTATTACGTTTTGGAACTATCTGCCACATTTCGTGCCACTAGCTTTGCATTATTAGCCAGATATCTTGGCACTTGCAAATCAATTTCTTGCGAAATTACTGGGTTGCCAATGTCGATACGTTGCATCACTTTAGGCTGAACCTTCTCATGAACAGATCAGTTGGGCATATGAACAACACGCCCTAAAATTCAGATAGATGAACGCTTTTTGTTGAAATTTCGTACTGCAATGGAACAGCTTCTAAGTATAGTTCTCTTTAATTACTCTTATTACAATGATATTGTAAATTAGAACTGTTTTTTATTTCATTATTCTGATCAAACTACTCTCACTCAGGGGATTTGTTATAAAAGGTATTGTAGCATTTAAAAATAACAGTATTTATTCTCATCAATGTACCCATAGATCATGGCTGTAAAATGATTTACATGAAGGCGTTAGTGACAAAATAACAGAGGAAAGCTGCGCTCAACAAAACAAATGCACAGTTAGGAGTATATGAAATAAACCTAAATAATACCGCTTTAATAAATTAAACAAATAGTATGAAAATAACGTCCAATAAAATAGGACCAGCAGAAGAGAAAGGAAAATTAACACGAACAAAATGATTGGAATGTTGTGTGTTTCATCATAAATCTGACGCACTGAATATTGTCACAACGGAACTGTTGCGAAATCTAGAACACGGCTTTCTTATGGATGTATTGATTTCATACCAAGAACCCATAAATCTTCAAATGGGTTCGCATCCTATCCGACACGGAAGCTACAAATAAAATCGAAGAATGCTTCATTGGCAATGTCACAATCACACGTCGAATGAGTGACTGACGACATTATTATCTGTCCAGCGATGAAGTCTCTCTGTGCTGTGATCAGTCCAACACTCTTGATGATATTATCTGGTGTTGTCTGCGGTGCTAAAACCAGTCTCTGGAGCAACTCGGTCATCTCACTCTGCAGGAAGTTGGCCGTCAGTGATCTGCAAGTACTTATTGCCGACAACAGTGAGTAATATTGTGGTCAAGTAAGATGACACATTCATATCACACCACTGACATAATCTAGTGGACTTCCTTACTGTTCTGCATTGAACAGCTCATGCCAATGCCCCTTGTGGACATTGTTTACGACATTTGGGATGCCATGTACCTTAGGATACAAGTACTCAGAACACTTTCAACGGACAAAGGTCTCCTCCTGAACGACAGATTCAATCCGACGGCTCTTTCATTGCTTCTGGCACCCAACACCGAAGCACTCTCGTCTTTCAAAGTGAGCTTATTATTATTTTTATGCTCGACATTTACATTGCAATCATAATGGCTTATTTTCGCAACAGATTGAAATTGAGACGGTCCAGCCTTTTGGAGAAGGGAATC
>JYFJ02008507.1:0-12203 GCA_000934665.2 Catajapyx aquilonaris
CACCTCCAGCGAGACGGCCACATCGGCGGTGCGAACACAACGCAGCACCCGTCCCTCGGCCCAACTTGCCCTCCGCGAGTGGGAAAAATCGTCGTGATCGTGCGCCCTTTCTTTCCAAAAATAAATGTACCTTGGTATATTATACTGGCCCCTGCTAAGATTAGCGAACCGGTTCCTACTTCATAGAGGGGTCCAAGCAAATGATAAGCAGATACGTCATCACTGGAGTTTATTACCTGCAGAATTTATTTTCGTAAATAATGAAATTTTATGATTTCTGATAGCATATTGTAATTCAGCATAGCTGAAAACATGGGTGTACATGTGCGATTCATTCGACAAATTAACACGGGGAGCAAAAAACGGGCACTATCGTAAAGCCTTCGTTACTCAAAAAGTAAAGGTTAAAAAAATGATCTGAGGAGGGCAAGCAGGCGTTGAGCAGGCGGCATAAAGGATTAGGACATAAATTAAATGTAAAATTGAAAAGAGAGGAATATAAGTCGATAACACGCAATTTTCGCTTCTTTAAAACGTTGAGCGGCTGTAGAAAAATGAACCAGAAACCTTTGGAGATGGCTCCAACCCTAAAAATACTCTTTATGGTGTCTACATCACGAAAAAAATTAAACTTGATTTTGGCTCCAAGTACATAATTCGGTAAGAAATGCCTCGAAGCAAAATAGATAAGTGAGAAAGGAGGGGAGCTTAAATGGGGGACGGAGATTACTAAGCCGGTTCGCGAAGGTCATGTCCCCAAAGAAAACAAGACAGGAGGGCATGTACTGCTGGACTTTCAGGGAATACCTGGAAGAGGGTTCTGATCGCAATCAACTTTTAGTAAAATCCCCCTACAGTAAAAATTAGGCACTATTTGGCCCATGTCCGGGATTCCTGGGGACGGAAATGAAGAGATTCCAAGCAGATTTCCTGCAACTATATGGCAATTATAATATAGGATTCTATAATGTATTCCGACCTCTATTATTGTTTCCAAGACTGATTCCGTGACACATATACAGTATGATTTCTTTACTGAGTCAGTGATTCAGCCAAAGATTCCGTGATTTCCCAACTGATTTGAGGTTCCATTAGTGATTCCTCATTTCCTTATGATTCATATTCGGAGTGTACGGGGTTCCAGGCAATTATGGGATCTCCCGAAATGACCTCATTATAGCATATCCCGAGAAGTACGGCATATTTTTGGCGCAGTGCACATACAATCGTGACATCTCCTGCTCATTTCCACAATTCACCTAGAAACTTTTCATTTCTTTGTGCTGGACCTTGTACAAATGTGAAAATAGTGAGATCATAAACTACCGTCGCTTCTCCAACGATAGCGAATGTAAGTGCGTTTTCACTACGATGGTAGAAGTTTGCCGCAATAAACCTTCTGAGTCTTTTGATGATTTAGTTCACAATACTTCTATCATGCCATGAAGAGGCAAGCATCCTGGTACAAAGTGTATGAAGTCCTGACTTCACCGGAATTGACTAGAATCACTTATATTGTACGAATATTTTAAGGAAGTTCAAGTCATTGTCAAATTATTTGCATGATATTTTGGTTACCGTTGGAGGTCATTTTCTACGGTCAATGTTTTCATGGCCATCATCTTATCTCTAAAGAAACCCGTTCCTACCCATAATTGAATCCCGTCTAAAATCAAGTTTGATCACCCTACCGTTAACGACACCAAATGAGCGCTCCTCTACTCCTTTTCGTTGTCTCCAACCTACTTTTTCCAGGCCTGGTGCAAAATCACGTAGCGGCAAAAAAAAGGTCAATCCAGCCTATCAGACCCAGAGATCCAGACTCCTGTCACGAGATCCTGAAAATCAACCCTCTCTTCGCTCCCTTTTTTTTATATACACATTGGAGAATCCGTCCCTCATTCGTCGTCACGTATCGACGGGAATAGATAAGGAGGGAAACGAGTGACACGAAACGTGTCCGAACGGACAAAAGACTCGGCCGGTAGTCTCCTAAGTTGGAAACCCCGAAGGATTCCTGGCGGCGGTCCATGGGGTTACAAGATTGAAAATCTGTGTGTGCCGTGGCCAAGTCCGGGGGAAATAACCGGGGCGTGAAAGTTCATCTGCCCCCCCCCCCCCCCNCCCCCCCCCCCCCCCCCTCTGAAACCTAGGCCCTCTCGCATAAGGTGGTCTACAAAGTCGAACCCTAGGGCGATCAACAGATGGCTTCGGCTGCATCCGAACAGGGATAATTAGACAACACCCGGTGCTCTTATTAGAGCACGCACTTTGAACAACCCTAGCTTCGGTCTCGTTGTGATGCAATTAATTGCTAACTCCTGGGGTTCCCCCCTGGAACATCTCCCGTTTGACTTATCTGAGGAGGATTCGGCTCCCGGGTTAAGGTAACGTAAGGAGAGGGGGGTGGAAAACTCGGTACACGGCGGGATTAGTCTTATGTTTTCGGCCCCGGGGCCACCACCCGTATCACTCCTGGCTTTCCTGGATAATGAGATTCCGAGTTGACTGTATTCAGAGACTCGGGCTCAAACGCGGTCTGGTTTTCATCTCGGACCGAAATATGGGATTGGTTGAATTAAAAATAAAGAAAGGTGGAGGGCATGAGGTGGGAATGAACCAGAGATTATTCACACCTAACCTGTTATGTGGAATGGAATACGGGCGTCAAGTAGCATGGATCACTGACGGGAGGGGACTGGATTTCTGTCATATTGACCGTGATGATGAATAGCCAGTGCTGTAGGGAATTTTTCAACGAGTTGAACTAAGTCCAACCGGAAAACGGCCTTCTGCATATGGTACTTAATTTTCCCTGCCAGCATACCAATCTGGTCAAAGTCGCATTTAGTGAAGGTTATGAGTGATTTCTGGGGCGTTGTACTGTATATAGCTCAAAAAATGGGCCATATAACAGGCATCAACTGAATCCAAAACTATATCCAGTTACACCTACACTAATATTAGTAGCGGTAATCCCAAAATACGATCAATTTGTAGCATATAAAACTTCACTTTTATATGCAGCACAACTCCAGATTATGAGTTTGCATAAACTCGTTAACAGGAGCTCAAAAAACCTTAAAACAATCATTATTTGAATTATAGAAATGCATGCTGTAATACGGAATAGTGTCGATTTTTAAACCCGGTAAGCTATGAAATTGAAAAAAACCTGTCATCATTTGCCAGAATATGCTGTGCGTCACTTCATTCCAGAACACTGATGCTGTACGGTACTTGCCGTTATTTAGTTTGGGGAGGACTGTATGACCACATTAGATCATATTTGCATGGCGTTAAATAAACAATATGGTGCCACAAGATCATGTTAACTGGTAGCTCTGTGATTGACTGATGTATCGAGCCCAGGCCACTTCATATATCGAGAGAGTAATGTTGCACATTACATTTCCATAATAGCTACACGCCGCTCATTGATTTTTCGCAGGTGCAAGACACTGTTTAAAGTAAGTGTGGGGAAGATGGGCGTAGTCAGAATTTCTCATTTGTTACATGCTTCTTTCCGTGAGAATTCACTCAGTTTTGGACTGGTTTTGGATATGCTGTGCTTGACAGTCCAAGCTGACCAAGTTATGATATGCCTTCTGCATGTAAATGAGTGAATGCTATGTATTCCTTCCGACACTCAGCAGTGACACAGGCACTTGTTATGTAAATCAGTGTCCCTTTAGAATTCCTGTGACGCCCCAGCCTTATACAGTATAGCATCTTGAATGAATATGTTATGATAGGTTACACTGAATGGAATGACGACCTTTAAACTTCAGATGGGCAATGCTTTGTTAATTAATGCCTATCATTACCTTAACAATACAGAATAATCCTCAAAAAATTAACAAGCGCATAAAAGTTGGGACTGAGAAGATGAGTTTGCGCCTTGCTCGTTCTTGGTATAGGACTATAGGTTCATTCGGTGACAGGAATACCAACTTGACGTAGAAGCCAACATGAAATCTAACAACACGTATACAGGGTGTATCTGAACTCAGTGCCCCGATGTATATGACTGCCTTCCTAGCCACCTGAGGATCAACTTATGTAGAGGAGTCATTATGTCTGGGCAGCCTCATTACTGAGATACACTCTTTAGCGATTTTTGCCTAATCGCTCCTTCTGACTTTTAAATAGAATTTTCTGGTGTAACTAGCCAAAGAGGCCTTACCACCTGCGGGCAACAAACCACCAAAGTCCGTCCCCCAGACCTTCCAGAGCCTTCTGACTGGGGGAGGGTTCGATGGGTGGCCTAACCGACAGGATATTTTGTACTACATGTTTGCTGCCAATTATCTCCGTAATGCGGCGGCCAGACATAATGACTCCTATACTTAAATCGATCCTCTGGTGGCTAGGAAGGCAGTCATATACGTCGGGGCACTGAGTTCAGATACACCCTGTAGTATACATATGTACGTTGTATAGACGAAAAATTGAAGTAACTTAATCGCTTTTATACAGCTCATCGTTTATTACAAGACAGATCCCACCCACCTTGTCTGAATTCCACCCATTCCGGATCACCCACCGCAATAAGCTGAGAGCGATATGCAGCTCGGCAAGACGCGTATAGTTATCATATACGCTATATACCATGCATTTGACATAATGCGCCTTGGAAATTATCATATATGCAAGGCATAACAATTCTGCGTGTTGCCGAACCTCATATAGTCCTCGTTATTGCGGCGGGTGATTCGGAGTGGGTGGTTGGAAACTGCCTTTTAATAGAAGATGAGCTATAACAGAGGATGTGTCCGGCCCGACGCATTCCTATGTGGACGCCAATGGGCGTAACTAGTAGTCTACATTCAAGAGCAGAACACTATAAGAGCGATAACATTTTTAAAATTCTGTGGCAGAATATTGTGGAATCTGATTACATTATCTTTTCATGTCATTTAGTCATTTTCATTGATGGTGGAACAGTTTTATGTTGCCTACACAACTGTAATCCAATTTTATGACGCTCGAAGTGTATCACATTGTGTAGTACAATACTACATAATACAGCGTAACTATTAACATGCTACATATAAAATCAAATACCTCCATACCGTCCTATTTGCATATCCGTAGCCACTATAGTTACAGTTATCATTCCAGGTCATTAATAATACTAGGATTAGCCCGGATATCTCGGATAGGCCTATCGTTCAAACGTTTGAAAATCGAAGGACTCCACCCAAAACAAACCGACGAATTAGACCATTCGTCTGAAAATATTTTTTTAACGGAGTTGCAGGGGAGGGTGGAATCTTCAATGTAGAGCCAACATCGCCCTTAATATGGACTAACTATATTATGGAGCTACACGAGAACTTCAAGGGATTATTGAAAAAATGCAAGGAAGAGAGGTAGACCATCTAAAATGCGCGTTTGAAAATCTGTGAAACTTTTTCTGGAAACATGCAATTCATTTTCTTAAAAAACCTATATTTTTCCAGTCTGCACACTATTCCGTTGAAATATCGATGGCATTTCATATGTGGGTGAAGAATATTTTGTCCCACCGACATAAAATTTCCATCTAGTGAGAACAGACGACGATATTCTTCTTGGAAAAACAGGATGAAAATGGGAGTTGGTATATAGTTGAGAAATTGAGTTTTTAAAAATTCAATTTTCTACATTTTGCAAACATAATGACGGTTCCCCTCTACTCCTTTTACTTTACGATTAATTTGAGCTTTCGTTCAGATCTGTACCGTCGATATGAAGCGAAATATTGTCACGTTCCGGATGCTGTGCAACGTCTTTTGGCATACTCCACTCTCCCCCGTAACTCCGTTACAACTATTTTTTCTACATATGGCCATAGGCGCGTTTTTTAGAGTGACAGTTTGAACTATGTTCGACATACTAAGGGCTAATCTTGGTACGAAGTGACGTGAATGACTCACAGGGTGTTTCATAATTCGTCCGACAAACTTTTAATGTGGACTCCTGGGCACCAGTGTATTACTTTATGGTGGGAAATCATTTGGTATGAGCATCCGCGGTACCGAAATAGGATATCCTGGAAGGTTTGCATCCCACCAGACACGGGCGCGTCCGAAACCATGCGCTCTCTCCAGGTGGTTGGTGCAGGTGATGCGATTAGCGGCAGAAATGAAAACTGCATAGTAACATGCCCCTTCCCTACACCGTAAGCTAGGTGCATTTCCGCCATCTCCACCCAAGTAAAACTCAAGTTTCATTGTGTTGTACAGTACTGTATTCGGCCAGCACCCCCGGATGTTAATCTGGAAGTTTGTCGGATGAATTGTGGAACACCCTGTACTATATCGCTCAAAAAGATTGAGACGATTTTGCATTGAAATCAAATGCAAAATCGTCTCCATCTTTTTGGGCGATATACGTAGTAACAATAGTGAACTGCTTTTATCCTCGATATAAGGGCAAAAAATGCTAATCGTATGGTTATTTTGTTCCATTTGCATAATAGCTGCCCCACAGATGTAAGCATTTATTGGTTGACGTCAATCATATTATTATTATTATTATCATGGAAGATGAGTTCAGCGGCGCACTCTTTTCATCATTTTAACTCAATCATGCCTTTGTACATTTTTTGGGAGGTAGAGACACAATGTGGAAGTAATATACTTACAATTTTGTATATAATGCACACATGTATACTTCCAAAAGCCGAATTGATAGGATTATGATACATGGCTTAACAGTATAGCTCTGCCGCCGCATTTTCCATTTTTTCATCGTAACCTGCAAACTGATGCTTTAAGACTAACATTAACGTCAGTAAACAATGATATTGTACGAGCTGCTGGCCATTCAATATACGGTGACTTACCAAATATTAGCTTACGCCGCTCAAGCTACAGTTGGCCATTGGCAGTTGAATCAAGTAGCTACTTCTAGGCCCTCCTCAGTAAATGCAGTAATTAATAAATTACAGGGTACTTAGGCCAAGAGTGTACAGTATACATGCCAAGCTATCAACTCGCCAAAATAATATTACACCACCTAAGGCCCGAGCAGTGATGTCCTGATACAATAACTTAAATTAGGAGCCATGATGGGGTTACGCAAACAATTTGCCCTTCCGTTGCTAGCATTACAAACCAGTACCAATATCAATATTATTCTGACTCTAGAGTTAATATAGAATACTTCTATGGCCAACTGGCCAGCTAATGGGGTAAAATAAATAAAAAATAAATATAAATATAAATATAGAATACTTCTGTGCAATTGATTTCTGTGAAATGCCAAATGTGGTTTCGCATTTCTCAAATTCAGCTCTTTTATTGGATCCTATCTATAATTAACTTTTAGTCTACGATGTGACAGAAATAATGGCATTAGTTGTAACACAGTCGTTCCTTTTAAAGTTTGCCACGAACTGGGTGTGAGTTGCTTGCTCGTTTGATGGTTGAAGCTATGTGTCTATAGGCACGGATAGCTAGATCCTGTCGTTTTCAAAATATATGGGCTATTAGGTAGGGTCATTTTCTTTCGCTGGGCAGAACCCTTAAAAAATTGCCCCGCATTCTCCCAGACAAATTGCGACAAATTCCTTTGGGTCATGTTCTCGTGTCATTTAAGTCGTTTAACTTTTTTTTTGTCCTTCTCCAGTAGAATCCAGGTCCAAATGTTTTGAAAAATTCTCCAAAACTGGAGAGGGTCCAAAGGCACCCCACCCTTTGTAGAAAACAACAAAAAAAAATCCTGAATCATCCCAAATCAGCATTTTTCAAATGCTATTCTAATCTCGTCGTAAACAGATAAGACAAATTAAGCTCGGTTGTTATGCCTAAACTCACATTCAGCCCGACAGCTTGTGACCTATAGGCAGTTTGACGATAGCCACAATATTTTGTCACTTACTCTCATAACAATCTCATCTGCATGCTGCCAAAACTGCATCAACTTGTGTAATCGCTAGCTTTTTTTTTCTCGCGTCAAGCCGGTCTCATTTCCGGCACAGGTAATTACGGCACTTGAGCGTTGGTTGCGCGCTGATAAATTGCACTGCTGACAAGCGCGTTTTGTATGCTGAGATTAAATGTCGGGTTTTTTTTCCCATCCCTGGCGGGCCTCTTAGCAAGGCACGATTGTATTGTCAGACCTACTTCCATTTGTCTTTGGTGGTTCCAGAGATTTCAAAAATAAAAGAAGTAGTTTAAATATAGGACGAGTTTGACTTCACATTTTTTATCTGGTTATCTGCACTGCGTCATTATTTGCGACAAATAGTATACACGTAGCCTATTCTCGTGTGTATACAACATACCAAGATTTTAATACTAATGATTCATTATGACGTTCCGTGCATTTTAAAAATCTGTGGCTTAGTTAAGATAACACACATGTCATGGTAATACCCGTAATGACGTAATCAGGTCAAGCATTATACGTTCGTGTGAAATCGCTTGCAGAACGTGTCTATCGCGTATGTCAGCGCCCACCCCCGATTTTGAACCAAAATTGATAACAGTGACGCATTCACTTTAGAAGATATGAGATACTAGGAGGACATAACAACGGGAAAAACTGTGTCAAGCACACCCTTTTTTCAGGAAATTCACAAAGCACTTGAATAAATTTATTAGCGGTTTTGCTCTGATTGAATGTGGCATTGCACTTGCCCTTAAATTGAGCGCATTGTTCAGGAATCTCCTCCATCAACCCCCCCCCCCTACACCTCCCCCTCCTCCTTTCCCCTTGGAACTTTAATGAGATTCCCACCTCAATGTGTTGACCGCTAACTATAATATCCCATCTCCCTTTCCTTCGTCCAGAATTACGCTTCGGAATAGTTGCACTGATTTAAGGCACGTTCTCATCAACAGGTCAGGAAAGGGTTGTAAGCAAACAACACATCTCTTATTGCAGGCACATAGGATTTACTCGGGGAATAAATCACTCTCCAGCCTGATTGAGTCGAAATTTCATTTAGTCACACCCAGTACTCGCTTGTCACATGGTAGTTATTTGCGGTCTAAACAAAAATATAAGTGACCGGAACGGACTGGGAACATATATTTTTGCAGATTTTTAATTTTGGTACCAGGGGCGTGGCAATGTGTTCTAGTTTCATTGGGAAGGAGCCAAAGCAACTAAGGCTATCTGGCTATTACAGTGACGTGGATTATAGGCAAGTGTACGGATCAGCCAATGCGAATGAGCCAGGAGGGTATGTTAACCAATGCTGATCCAACCTGCTCTGTGTGTCTTTAAGGGAAACCATAAGGTCATTGTCGTCTACGTCGTTAACAGTTGGGTTTTCGACATTTCTCACTTCTGCATTTTAGACATGTTTTGGGTCAATGAGTACCCTGGCGGTGGATTGACCTAGCGTCCTGATTCACTCTGCACAGGAGATGGCAAACTGGATGGAGTAAGGTCATGTTCATGGTCGCAATGAAATTCTAAGTACGCCTGGAAATACCTTTTCATGTAGCAAATTGATTACCTCCAAGCACGGTCTTAGAATACTCTAGGTCTGGACACTCGCCGCCATCTTGTGTGCCGTTAACCCTTCCCACATTGGTGCTAGTATATCTCCAATGGAATCACGGTGTGGAATACTACTCGTTGGACATATCCGGCAGCCATCTTGGCATAGAGCTATTGGTAGCGCATAAGTGCGTGTTAATGCAGAGTTGTATGGTCAGGATCGCCAGTTGTTATGATCAAGTGAGTAGTATTCCAGTGTATTATAGCGCCTGGGTGGGAAGAGATAACGGCACAGGTTTTTCTATTGGGCTGGGATAGAAGTGTCCGGGGGCTGCCTCCAAGTATTGCACGACGTTCTTCTTAGATTGTCCTATACTGGTCCCTTTCACGGAGCTTCGATGAATCTCGATTTCGCCCCTTAAGAGTCTTCCTCAGGCAAGATATAATGAGCCACAAAATGAGAGTCTGGTCATTTGTTACAAAGAAATCTAGGAAGAACAGACCTGCTGGGTATGTCACTTGTATTTTTTTACCAAACCCACCGTAATAAAAAGTTACCAAAAAGACCAACGACCACTGGGGAGAAACCTTCAATCAACCCTGTAGGCCTACAGGGTACATAGTTGGTGAC
The DNA here is from genome assembly GCA_000934665.2 of Catajapyx aquilonaris. NCBI lineage: Eukaryota > Metazoa > Arthropoda > Diplura > Dicellurata > Japygidae > Catajapyx > Catajapyx aquilonaris. The sequence goes on from JYFJ02008507.1 coordinate 10,073, forward strand.
ATTTTAAGTGCCTCTACATCGATTTTTCAAGCCATGAACTATTCAGAAAATCCTCTATCCCATTCTCAACCATCACTACCACAAAGTAAGCCTACTGTACTGTACACATATCTACAGTTAGATCCCGTGTCATTTACTTTAAAACTTACACAACGCAACACCTTGATATCAATTGATAATATCACCAAATTACAATGCAACATCCAACTTGTGAAAATGTGGTAGTGAAGTGGTCTTGTATACTGCCTGATACCCTCACCTATCCTACAAAATCCACATCATTTGTGCAGGGATCCGTTGCTTCCAAAGCCAGGGTTGCACTTATTGAAACTGTTAGTAATTTTAGCCATTTCTTCGCCTCTCAAGTGAAGCCATTCAAACACAAATCACATTTTTCCCACCTTTATACGTTCCGTTCAAAACGTCATACAGTATAACAGAAATGTTCATTTCATCGTTTCCTTTTCTTTTTGTCATTATAACTAACCCGGACATGAGTTGATGTGGAACCAAATGGCGTGGACATGGCCCAAACAGCAGATCTGAATCTATACTGGCCGACAAAGAATAACAGCATTCCAAAAACAAATATTAATAATATTCAGTGTTCCAAATATGGGACCCTGCTAGAATGTGTGCCAGAAACCGAATCTACTGAATAGCCCCCATACCCCAGTCGCACCTGAAAACTAATAATTTAGTTTGTTTTACTAAACGAAGAAATTTCGCCAGTTAATCCTTAACCTGAGACATGACTAACTTGAGATCAACGGTTCAAAAAGAATTGTCCCTCGCGTCGAGCGGGCAGCCACGCGTCAGGATGAAAGCAACTACCAGTTAACTGGTTCCTTTCATCCTGACGCGAGGGACAATTCTTTTGAGTACCGGATACGACTGGGAAGAGAGGAGTGATTGTTGGGATAGGCATCGTAAAATGTGGGTTTTTTCAGAGTTGGTGGGTATAGAAATGGGTGCTGCCGGTTAATGAGCTCGAATTTCACAAATAATTTAATTTTGCCGGGAAAAACGGGTTAGTTTTTTGACAGTTTTGTTGGTCAGGCTGGTGGTCAATTACATTCAAGCAAGAGACCATCGAAAATGTGCCTGTTAAGTACATAATCCTGACATAATCTGTATTAAGCAATGTTTAGTCGAAAAACAAACAAAAGTGCAATAATGCCAAGTGATCTGAGTTGTAATCTTCATCAAATTGTGTATGCTGCCACGAGTCCTATAGGTCCTAGGTAACATGTGATATTTAATATTAAACTGGAACTTCAAATACCCTGGGGTGTTCATATTCAAATAGTCAGCCGCACAACATTCCTATCGCACTAATAAGGGTAATAAGAGCTGACACGTCCTATGCAGGCCCTACATACAGCCCATCTCATCCCGATATTATTTTATTTGCGACACACAAAAGTAGAGCAAAACATAAATGAAGTTCAATCCAATAAAACCGAAATCTCGCGGACGTTAACGAATTACAAATGGTAAGACCAAGTTTAACAATATATACTGTATAGAACATTGTTGTTCACGAATTAGAGCTAATGTAGGGGAGACCGGGGCACAGTGGACCACTTTTGCACATTTGAATTTTTATATACCTACCTGTTATACCTACACACCCCATATTTTCAGGCATGGTGGAGATACTCCTTGGTAATATAAGTCACTACTATATTCACAGGCAGTGCCATCCTTTTGGCTTTAAAAAATTTTAGAAGCGACCCCCTGCAAATGGTCCACTGTACCCCGATAGGTGGGGCACAGTGGTCCGGAAGTGATTGGGACCCCTAATTCACACAAGAAGTTTATTATCATTGCCTAACATTTTTTTTAGAGCTGTTCAATTTGAGGATGTGTCAACATCACAGTTTTGCACCTTTTTTCTACCTAATTCACATTTTAAAAAGCATTGTCTCACTTTTTTTTTACAGCTGTTCATTTGGAGGGTGGTTTGTCAAAATCACAGTTTTGCCCTTTTTCTACCTAATTCCCATTTTTTTAAATAATTGCCTCACATATTTTTTTACAGCTGTTCATTTCGGGACACAGTGTGCATTTCGGGGCACAGTGGTACATGGACCACTGTGCCCCGCAAACGACTGGACCACTGTGCCCC